>JBBMEG010000022.1:7179466-7190302 GCA_037832605.1 Cyclanthera cordifolia
CGAGTCTGGTTAGGATTAGGATTTGCTCAGATTATGTTCACCGTTTTCTTTACTCTGGGAATCCAGTACTATGCTATTCCTATATCCTCTGCCATACACTGTAAACTATGTAAGCTGTCATTTCTTGCAACTTTTTATTTAAGTCAGTATAATTTAATGCAACAACTATTTTTAATGTGTTTTTTGAACTAAAGGTTAAAATAAACAAATGATTATTGTACAGTTAATTCGTTCTACATTGTAGTTTTATCACTCATTTCATACATATTTAATTTATTTTTTTCTATACACAATTTCTTCTACAAAAAACATGCAAACCTCATAATTTTGAATCACTCTAACTCGTTAACCTAGAGGAATGTTCATGTTCTTCACAAATCTTTTTCTTCTTCCTTTTTCAAATGCTTTTGTCTTATTGAAGTCAGTTTAATTATGCATATTTTTGTGTTTGCATAAGGGAACAAATTAGAATCATAGAAGAGGAGTACTGAACGGTTAAAAAAGGCATTCCTTAGGCTACTAAGTTGGTCTATTATATTGTTATGTATTTTTTGTTGTATATCAAACTTTTTGAAGATGTTTAACTTTGTTTGTAACTGCACTATGCACATTATTTACTTTAGTTTGTAGAATTTGTATGTTTAATACGCTATGTAGGCAATGAACCGGATGCATTTGTACTTTTTTTAACTATTATTGTTGGTTTTAAATAAATATATCCATTCTATTACTGGAACATGCAACTTCAATTATGAGTAGTCATTTTTCTTCAATCACGAGTTTGAAAAATTCAGTACTTAACATTCCACGTTTAATTAAATCGTCTGTATCCATCTTTTAGTTTGTTAAAAAATTGTAACTAACTTTCTATTACGAAAGCAATACATTATTTATGCTACATTATTTATGAATACTAAAGATTAATTTGATTAGTTAAACTGTCTTAACTAAATGAAAACAATTATGTACGAAACATATTGTCCAACTAATTTTGATTTATAGCTGTTCTTTATTTATAATATATATGCTTGCACATTCTTAAATCTAATATGGCTTTATTCTTCTTATTCACATACTTTCACATAGCTTTATGCGGAATAAGTCCTCGGGCCTCTCTTAGGAACTTTTTCTTTTCAAGCTTACGCTTGCCCTTCATCTTAATTCGTAAAGAGTTCCAGTCATGTTGTTCTTCTTTCTCCAAACAACTTCTTTCGAGCTACTAACCCAACTCACCTTTAACCTCAAAATCGCTCACATCTAAGTTTATAACTAAGAAATTTCAATGGTGTCATATATTACACCACATGGTACAAAGGTGACCTCTATTAGAAACCTTCAGAGCTCCAAAGATAACCTCTCTCTAAAACTATAAGAAAAAGTGATTGACTTTTACTAGAATTAAATCTAACAACAACAAATCATATTTTTCAATTTACTCGAAATGATTTTTCTTTAAAAAACCTATATTCTCAAGTTTTTATAGGAACTCAAAACTGCACTCGTACAAAAATAATAAAGTTAACTTGAACTAAAAAATTACACTAACATCTACCCTTACCATACAAGATACATATTTTCTTAAAAGTAAGAAATAGAGATCAGATATATCTGCATATCATAAAAGGTTGGGAATTCAGTAGTGCACCCTTTGAAGAAATTCGATAGAATTTACTTTAAGAAATAAATATCTCAAACCATTGATCTATAGTACTTATTTTATTACGAGTGTTATAGGCCAAATGGAGGCCATGATCCCAAGGGGGTTGGCCAAGGAAGGCATCGACACCCTAGGGTCGGCCCTTGCAGCCTCGAGCCTCTCGAGGTCGGCCAAAGAAAGCGATCACCCCCTAGGGAGAAAGCCATGAAGGTTAGGACTCATCTAGAAGTCGACAGAGTCCAAGTGATGACTGGATCCGCTAATAATGGTCAGGAGTTAGCCGAAGGTGAACAACCCCCTCAAGGGGGCAAGCCAATGAGGTCATTAGTTACTGAGTCCAAAACCGATCCCTGATGGAACGACTGAAGGCGAACACCTCCTAATAGGGGAAAATCATGGAGGTCAGGGCTCCCCTAAGAGCCGGCTGAGTCCAAGTAACAACGGGATCCATCGATAACGACTATGAGTTACACCAAAGGTGAACCCCCTAAGGGAGGCAAGCCATGTAGGTCATGATGGATCGAGTCCAAAGCCGATCCCTGAGGAGACGGTCGAAGGTGAACACCCCCTTAAATGGGGGAAAGCCGTGGAGGTCAGGGTTCCCTTAAGAGCCGACCGAGTTCAAGTAACATCCTAGGTCGTTGCACCCCTAAGAGGTAAGTCCTGGAGTTACACCGAGAAGGCCCACACTTTTAAAGGGTCGGCGTGGAGGTGAGAACCTACAAGAGTTGGGCGAGTCCATGGTAACCCCCGAGACAAGACTGTTACACCTCTTAAGTGTAACAGTCAGGGGGTACGCCGATATTCATTCTCGGCTTAATGGCTGAGGTTACAAACGGCTGACCATTAAGTCACCATTAAGTGAGCTGCAGCGGTTACATACGAGTCCGACTGTTATAAAATGTCCAAGTCATCCTCCATTTGAATCCAAGCTGGGTTAAGCTGAAATACGCTCATAATTCTTGTAAGATAATCCTAAGCTCGCAAGCTCTCTCTAAACTCTCCTAAAATACATTACGAACTTAGGCATAGGAGGCCATGTGGCTCACACCACACTAGCGTGTCCTAAAATTGTTCTTTTTTGTAGGCTTCTCGCCATCGATAATACAAATTGTTCTGTGGATATCCATTGACCATTTTTTGGCATCAACAACGAGTATTAATGTAATTTGTTACATAGTATTAATTGATAATTAGAGAATTGATTTTTTCTTTCTTTGAGAAAATTGACACACTTCTACTACATTTTTAGATTCAAAAGAAAATGAGTATGAAATTAATTCTTAAATTGCACACTATAAAAATCATTTGCTAACTTCTCTATTTGTTAGAGATAATTGGTTCTTCATAAAGATCGAGTTACCTCTCAATTTTTTTCAATGTATATTCTTAATGGTGTATTGATAGAAAGTAAAAAAGTTAATTTTTTTTAATTCAATCCTTGGTAAAATCTCGAATTTATAATCTTTTAATTCACATGATGTATATGGTACATTATGCTACTAGTTTCGGGTGGGGAGTCTGATTTTGATTAGCTACTAAATCTAATATTTTATTAATAGTAACTTATAAAAATGTATCCTGGATTCAATATTATATACACCAAAAGGTAACGTGTAATATTTGATAAAATAAAATTACAAAGTTTTAGACGAGTCAAAATAAATGATAAGAAACACAGTTATCCAAAAAAAAAAAAAAAAAAAAACACGTCTACCCGAATAAACTCTATCTCAAGCCCCACAATTAATTTAACAAATACGAATCCGTTAGAACCGGAATCTCTTTACAGTTGAAGTCAAATCGAACCGAGCCAAACCGGAGTAATTGGCGATCAAGATTAGCCCCATGGATTAACCGCCCCGAGTTGCTCATCCTGCTCTTCGCCCTCACCAATTTACCGCCGTCTCGGTCCTCCTTAGATTCCCCAATCAAATTCTTGGTCTCACGAATCGAACCCCAAAACGACTCCATCAAAGTTTCGTAGTTTACAGAAATACCCATCAATTGTTTTTCTTTGCAATCCTCGAGCCGTTTCAACGCACATACCAACTCGACCGATTCGCCGAAACTGAGGCAGCTGAGCCGCTCGTGAAACTCAGTAACTCGGATTGAAATCTCCTTCGAAGCCGATAAGTAATCGTCGCCGACAAAGGCGCAGATCTTATCCACCAATCTGTTCCCACTGAGATGCAAACCGTGAGGCATTTGCGTAGCTTCTTCGATTAAACCCACCAAGGATTCGGTTGCTTTTAGCAAATCGGAGTTCAAAATCCCCGAAATCTGCTCTGGTTTTCTCTCCATCTCGGTCGAAGAACCGACGAAAAAGCCCAAAATTCGCGAAATGGAGAGAACGGTTTCGATGTACCGGGCGTACCATCGGACCCAAGAGGAAAGCTCCCAAGAAATCAGGTTGGAGGTGTCGCGGAAATCGGAGAGTTTGAGGTAGTTTCGGCCGCCGGTGAAGGGGAAAACAGAGAGCTGGTCTTGTAGGATGAAGCCGCCGTTCTTGACGATGTGGTGGACGGCGATTAAGCACTTGAGGGCGACGGCGGAGTCTTGGGTGCTTTGGAGGCGGTCCATGAGAACTTCAACGGCGGCGGCGGCGGTGGCACGTGAGGCTCTGCCAAGGGAGAGAAGGGTGGAGAGATGCTTCTCGCTAGGCGGCGCGTGGGTGTCGTGTGTGGTGGCGCGTAGGAGGGAGAGCTGAAAAGATAGAATGTTGGGCTTGGCGAAAAGGGCGGCTTTGGTTTGAGATGCTTTGTCTTTGATGAGTCCAATTAGAGAACTGAGTTCCATTGAATTATTGAGATTGAGAGAGGTTTTTGGAGGCTGCGAAAATGGAGGCGATATTAATATTTGTTGGTCATTCAATAGCTGGCTTGTTTGATTCTCTTCATTGCTTCGTCTTTTATCTCCTCTTTTTTCTTCTCCAAAGGTCAAACATTTAAAACATGATATTAGAAAATATCAACTGTCAACATAAGTTATTAAAATATACCTCTCAAGCTATGTAAAAGCGACTATTTTATTTGCAATGTCAAATTAAAAGCAACTCAAAAAAAATACTTCTGGTCGGTGAATTTTTGTTGAAGTAATGCTTTGAATTTCAAATTTTGTGGGTAAAGAATTCAAACTCGTGACCTCATGGGTCTTCGACGTTCATTAATGCCCCAGCTCTTTTATTGTAAATGTAGTTATTTTATAATTAAATTTCTACATGTGATGAAAAAGTTCTTATTGAAAATGGTTAAGGTCTTAATGTGACTCATCAAGATTCGGGAAAACTCTTTACCCTTTCTGTAACACCCAAGAAGCTATAAGGTAACATACAATAAATTATAGTTAAAAGCCAACAATCTAAGAACCCAGGTTCGTGATTTTGGCCAAGCTACCAAAATGTGTAGACCACCATCATAACCAAGTCTCGTCGTAAAACCCATATAGAAATTTGCTAGAGTAAACAATATCACATAAGTGAATATATACATAAAAAGTAAGTAGCTTTTTGTGCGATAATTATCATTCTTCACCGGAAGCTATAAGATCACACTAGTAACTTCTGAACAAGAATCAACAAGTCCACTGTACTCAAAATCCTATGATCGTTAACCACTTACCACACACCACCTTATGACTTGTCATGCACATTTATACTCAAATCTAAATACAACTCTCTACTCACTAGACTCTCTAACTAGAGCATGAAACGCCTTTGCACATGCAGATCATAAGTACATATTACTCATGCCCCGACTGATAACTTTCAACTATGAGGGATGATCCCGCTTACTACACGTCACTCTAAGGAATTCCACCATAAACCCTTACCACCTAGGATAATCGGTATAACACCACTCACACTTAGCCACGCTCTCAATACTAATTATCACCCTGCATTCATGGTTACAAGAACCTATATACCATGAGGTACTCACTTATGATTGTACGTCCCAACACATCTTTGAACTACTTGATCGATCAATCTCATACTTGAACCAAGGCGTCTTCTAAGTTAAAGATTGGTCCAACCAACTCAACTACTAGCAAGTTATTGGGAGTTTAAGGTTAGTTATTTATGAAAAAAGAACTGGAGGGTTTTATTGCAAATATCCAAAGTTTAAGCCTTAAAATTCTCGCTGATTTCTTCCTATCCTTTCTATCGCGAAATCCATTCCCCAATCGTGATTTCAACGTGATATTTCCTTCCAAAATACGTACCTTGCTTTCTCTTCCTCACCAATTCGTGTCTCTTCCTCACCAAATCAATCGACGACAAACACCTTTTCCTTTTTCTTCGTCGTTCCGTCTTCCCCTCTCGTGTCTTTGGTCACCTTCTTTGTGGCCTTAGGCAAGCGTGTGCGTCTCTTCTTCTTGATGGATTTCGAGTCGCAGTCTTCGGTTGCAGCAAGTTGAGCAGTCGAAGTAGGTTGGGTGTTATGGGTTTTCGTTTTGATTCTTCTTCCAATTGAGAACGGCGCTTGCAGGCGAGAGGTTTGAGTTTAGGTTGTTTGACCTTGAAGCTTGTTCTTGTGGTTCCGTTTGTAAGTTTTGTTCCCCTTCTTTGTAGCTTAGTGAAGCATCTTGCTAGTGTAGCTCACGTTGATGTGTGTTGTATGTTTGATTTTTTGGTGTTTTAGTTAGAGTTAGATTACAGCTGTTAAACATTCAAGTATGGGGCTATGGCTTCTGCTCTTTTGTTTATTGAGGAGTCATATAGGATCTTTGGTTGTAGCTTCGGTTGGATACTAGAAGTTTATTGTTTTTTGTGAGCGGGTAGGTTATGATAAGCGGTATTTTTGGGCTTTGTTGGTTGAAACTTTGAAACTCAAGAGCTTGAGTTTGAATGCTAATTGTAGTGCCGAGCGAATTTCTTTGGTAAGTTTTGGCTGGGTTTTATAGAAGTTCAAGTTGGAGTGTGTCTAAGGTTTCTTGCTTGTTCGAGTTTAGCCGTCTTTAGTGTTTTGTCAAGTGTGTGATGCACTGTTCGTCGACGTTGAGAGTTGGCAGACATTTGGGTATGTTTCCCTAGAGTCGAGTTTGATGCTCATGTGGCATTCGATTTAAAGAAGTTTTTTTGGTTAAAGCGTGTTCCGTTTGCTTATGCTTTGAGAAGCCTGCCTATTGAGTATTAATTTAAAGGGTGAGGTTTAAAGCATAACCTGGGTTTCACTTTATTGCTTGGGTGTGCTCGTTTCTGCTTTGAAGTTTTTCTGGTTCGGGTAAAGCTAGAGTTGTGGTTGAACTGCTCGCTGAGGGTTGCGGTTGTTCAAGCCAAATTTTTGGGACCACGTTTATTGTGTTTGGATCGTGTAAGTGAGCGTGGTATCTTTAAGCCTTATCTACCTATTGTTAAGTTAGTTCTTGATTCTTATTTGTGTTCGTGAATCTTTATGTGCATCTTGTTGTTGATTTTTGGTTTGGAGGCTTATCTAGAATAATCATTTTTTGCTCAAGCCTCGTGCTAGTCGGTTCTATTAAACCAAGTGTAAGGGACCCTAACCAAACTTATTTTGCTTAAACCAATCTCATGTGTTGTTAATGTGCATTCGTATATTTCAAACTGTTTGTTGCTCCTGTTTGGCTGGTTAGATGTATGTAAGGTTCCTTGTTGATTAATTATATGTATCAAAGATTGTAGTTTTGATTCTTGATGCTCGTATGCTGAATATGGTTTAGTATATAATTCATGTTTGTTGTCTGATTTAATACGTGTACTTGCATGACACTATGATATGAATATGTACTTGTGCTGAAGCATGTTCTATATGGATACACTATGTAGCATGTTATCGTGATGATCTATTATTATGTACTGAGTTTTAGATGAATATGTAGGTAGATTTCTTATAATATGTCTTTCTCCTATTATGTACATTTTCAATAGATCATAGGGTTTGTTGCATGCATTGTGCGCTGTGGTGAGTGTCGAGTCACTTTTCTTGATAGTGTGAGTATGTCGGCCAAATGACCTAGAAATGTCTCTGTTCTTCCATAGGGTGGCTGCAGTAGACCATATGGTTTATAGCTATAGGGCACGTAAGAGAATGACCCATCGAGGTTGTTGGACGCGACAACATTCTATGACGGATAGAGGTAGACATATGTAAGAGATTGTGTCTACGAACGGATTGATTGCAACCATCCCTAGGGCGACACATGACCACAGGGTTTGACTACAAGGCCTTTTAGACATGTTGGGTAGCCGACCATGGTCGGGGTTCATGCAGTCATTTTTGATACATAGGAGTTACTCGATATATTTTTGAGTTTACATTTAACTATAGCATAGTTAGAGCACCATAGACAGTACGAGTTTCAGACGGTCAAGTAGAAGCGTGATTCATGCTTCAACTAGTGCATCCTCTAATGCTTTGACAAATACATGCACCTACAGTTGGACGAGATGCCAATTAGCTTAGTACCATGGGGGAACCTGATAGGTTCTTGTTCTCCTCACACGCGCCGGAGGTACCCTAGAAGACGCTTGAAAGACTTCATAGCTACACCTAAGTATTGAGGTGTTCCGCCTAACGCGATAGGGTCGCGTAGTGGCTTTTCGGGTCTCATGGCATCGGCCGTGAGACTTCTCCACGGTTATCATCACATGGTATGAGACGCATGGCACAAGTACCCGAGAGTCGAGATGTGTTCCCTTTCATTTGTCCATGTTATTCATAGACTTCTGATTACACATATCTTGTTCTATTTGTTGTGTGCACCCCGTGCAGGGTTTCTTACTGAGTTTTCACCGTCTCACCCCTTCGTTTTATGTTGGTTGTGGATTCAAAACTATAGTTACAGGTACGCACCAAGATGGATGGCCGATAGCTGATGATAGACCAAGGGGGACGTGTTTGTTGCATTGAGTCGTGTAGTGTCTCTACTTTTGTTTAAGTTATTCCATCTTTTTCTTCATGAACTGTTGTAATAGCTTAGTTTAAAATTATTTAGTTTTGAAGCGAGATCTCGAGATTCATGTTTTAACTACGTGCTGCCTTGATATAATTAATTATTTGATTTGAACTTGCAGGGTTGTTATAAATGAATTTTGAATTGTCCAGGTTTTGCAGGTATCCCATATTTTATGAGAAACTCTGCCGAATTTTTAATAAATTTTTTCTTGCATTAGTAACTTTCGTGTTATAACCTAACGGTTATGGACCGATTGTTACAAAACATCACTAGCACCTCAAATTGCACTCTCAATAGAGTGAGACACCATTAGTAACACACTTTTTCCTCATAAGTGTGGAACATCACTAACAACTTATATGTCTCTCAAAGAAACGATAAAGCACCGCTAACAACTCACACATCACTCTTAAAGAGCGCAACACAACTAACAATCCACACTACTTTTTTGAACATTCATGCAACAAATAAGAAATGTACACTACATAGAAACATAACTACTTACCTCCAAGTCGAGGTAGGATGTACGCATCACCTAAAACTTCGAGCTTTGCGCTCCTAGAACCTATAAATGATCATCCACATAGAAATAGAGTCATCGGCTTGAATCGAAAATAAATGAAGAGTGAGGTGACGTCGTCTCTTTTAGAAACGAGAATCTTGCCGCTTAGGCTTGAGTCAGTAAGCACATGTCGCACCTAACAACGTCGCTTTGATTCTCACCAAAACGACGTCAATCGAACTTGGTTAATGTTTTTTACCTTTCTTTTCTTTAATTAGAAAGGTAAAATGTAATGTGTTCCAGATAACATGTAATTTACAAACCAAGCTGAACTACGTCGAATTGACCTGAATTAAGCTAAAGTGAGCAATTCCTAAGGTGTCAAACTCTCTCTAAATCCTCTCTAAATACCTTACTAACTTAAGCATCAGAGACTCTATTGCTCAAATCACACTGACGTACTTACTCTTTTGACATTTTGCAAACATCTCATTCTCGGTTATACAAATCATTACCATTTATTTCAAAGGACTATTTTTCAACATCAACATATTCAAAACTCATGATAATGTTATTTGTAATTAGCCTCCCAAAGACAAAAGCCAGCTGATTGGGGATATAACTTTGTTCAAAAGTTGAGCTTTTTGTAAAAAGAAATTAGTATAGGTTTTGAAATGTAACATTTATCAAGAATTAAATAAGCGATTGTGAAAGACAAAAAGTCCAAAGTTTTTTAATCGGAAATAATAGTCAAAAGGTACTATCTTAAATCGTGTTTACATTAACATCTCTCTCTCTTTCTTTTTTTTTGCAGGTCTTTCTCTTCTCCCAGCGTTTATTCTTGGAACTCATTGTACTAGTAATCTATAAAAAATTGTACTAAAAAAAATAAAATAAAAACATAATATATATAAGACCATTTTTTTAAAAAAAAAATTGATAAATTTAATTATCAATGATACTCTTATATATTATTTTATAATAATGATATTAATAATATTTATAATAAATATCAAAATGTATTAATAACAATATAGGCAAACAATTTAAAATACGTCTATATTTTGTAATTATTTTATAAAAATAGTTTTAAAATCTTTCTTATTTTTTATTTTTGGCCAAAAAAATAAGTTTACCTTATAATAAAGATTTGATTTAATTTGAAATTGAGTGGTTGGAACGATTGATTATATAAATTAGAATTATTGTTGTTTGAGTTATTTCAATTTCAATGAAATAGTTTGAAAGCAGTTCATTAAAGATTTGAGCTACGTACCTAGCTCCCTCATAATTACCTCAGATAAAAAAAAAAAAATCAATGAAATGTTAGAATCAATAGGCCAGAATATATATATATATATTGTTATTTTTAAAAACCACCCAAGACTTGGTGACTGAATTTACCTCTATTCTATCCATTTATCCCTTTTTATTCATTTTTTTTTATTGTATATACTTCTTTTCAATGTTATCATTTTTTTTTTTTTTAATTTGGTTTTTAAACCGTTAATTTTTCTTCACTTTTCCATTTGTTATTGTTAATTATCATAAATGTAAAATTACTGGATATCTAAACAAGGAAAAATAGGTAAATTTACTGTTTGATTGAAAAATTGGGAAGAAATTAGTAAATTTATAATGACTGTTTGGATGTATTTGTTTGGAGTTGTGTTATTATGGTGGGAAACCAATTGAGTTAAATTACTTTATTATTACTATTTCAAATTTTCAAGTAAATATTATAATAGATAGATAAGTTTGT
>JBBMEG010000022.1:7220699-7270621 GCA_037832605.1 Cyclanthera cordifolia
GAAATGAAGGTTAATATTTGAATCTTATGTTTGTTTTGTATAGTATTCTTGGTTAAAACTTTATTTTTTTTCATGAAAAGTTTTTTGATTGTGCATATATTTCTATATATATATATATATATATTTTTTTTTTAATGTCTTTTTATGTAGTGCGCCTTAAGTAAAAAAGCCCGCGCCTCAAGGTGCGCCTTGCGCCTCAGGCTTTAGAGGGCCATTGCGCCTTACTGCGCCTTGAGCTTTTTAAAACACTGGTTCCACATAGCCCTTTGTCAAATCTTTGCATGAATGGTTCAATCTTTGTACTCAAGCAAATGTGTGATGAAGCGTAAAGTGTGATTTTTCATTATATAAATGTCAACTTCCGCAGGTGGTACTTTTGCTTTGTACTCTTTGATTTGTAGACACGCCAATGTCAGTCTTCTCCCAAATCAACTTCCTTCTGACACCCGAATATCAAGTTTTAGGTTAAAGGTGCCATCGGCCGAGTTGGAAAGATCACTAAAAATAAAGGAAAAACTTGAGGCTTCCCTTACTTTAAAGAAGCTTCTTTTGATGCTTGTTCTTGCTGGAACTTCTATGGTAATAGCTGATGGAGTTGTTACACCAGCAATGTCAGGTTTGTATATACCATCTTTCATCCTTTCTGCTCGGTAAATTTCTAATGTGCCACCGTTGGGACAATGAAAGCTATTTTAGATGTATTGTGATCCTTGCGGTTGGCCCCAACTGATGACAAAAACAAACTTGTATCCTCCGTTCACTATTAGTTGGGTTTTTTTTCCCCTTCTCTTATGCTGGTTATGAAATTACACTTTTGTTCCACGTACTGTTTAGACTACCCTGTACCTTTTATCTTCTTTATCTGGAAAAAGCTTCTAAGCCAATAATGAAGTTAGAGATTTGAGGATTGTATTTATTATTACTTATTGTGAATAAGAACGCCTTCTATTTTTTTCCCTTGCAGTAATGTCAGCCGTTGGTGGACTAAAGATTGCAGTGGATGCAATCAACCAAGGTATTTCTAACCTTTTGTCCCAAATATCTTTCACTTTGAGTAGTTCCCTATTATATGACAGTTCATTTAGACACACCACAACATGATGATAGATTTTGAATTGTTTTATACTCGGGGAGTATGTTCTTGAGCTCCATTCATTTTTTCTAACTATTTTACAAGAGATGATCATCAGTTTTTTTTAATGATAGCTTTGTGTTTATTGTATTTTATAATATTGCCCTTTTAGTCCAGAGTTCTATTATTATGCTACAGTGAAATCTGGGCTTATGATTTGTGTGTGGATATGTAGTTGAGGGCTAGATATTTTTTCCCTTCTTTCAATTCCTGAATTAACTGGGGCGTGAGTAGAACACATTTTGGCTAGTCACACACACACACACACACACACATATTTGTATTTGTGAAGTACTTGGTATAAAAAGTGATTTTTTTCTCTCTTTTTCAATTGAATGCAATCAAAATCAGTTTTGTATATTTTGTATACGATGATTTATGTTGCATCACAACACTTCTTATGACCTCCAACAAAACTTGTAGAGCATTCTTGAACTCATTAAATGTGGATTGCCGGTTTTGAACTTTGGATGATGTGTTTATGTTAATGTCTGATTGTTGTCAACAATCCAGCAGTTTGATACTAGTACCGAGTGTGAGATATTCTTATAATTAGGAAATTATTTTAATTTTTCAGAGACTTGGACATAACAAAAACAAGAATACTGCGTAAAGCAATGAAGGTTCTGAATGTTCCATACCTCAACTTGTAAAGCAACATATCTACTTGCTTTTAAAATTTCTTAGTATGATATATCAGTCTTCACATGTAGAGAGTTACTTATGAAGTTTACTTTCAAGCTCATTAAATTATGATGGTGTATTTACATTTGCTCTTCAAAGAAAATATTCATTTGCTTATGCCATGTGGCTTTTCAACATTTAATGTACCTGTTTTTATGTATCATGTTTTTCAGTATTACTTCAGTAACACATATTTTAGCTTACTTTTAGTTTATTGATTTTTCAATTAATGTCATGAAGATAGGCTAAGAACAGTTTTGATTCATGCACATTCTATAGTCAGTGTTCTTTTCCCTTTTATGTATAGTGTAATCACTTAATTTAATTGAAATTTGTAAGAAACTCTCCCTTTTTTATCCGAAGTCAGTTAGAGAAAATTTATGCAACTTCTTGGGTTGGCTGGGGCTTATATGATTCTTTCTCCTGCTGATAAAGATGAACTTATTTCTCTACTTTGTTTTTTTATTGCTATGTATATTGGGTTTGATTCATTTTGTTTGTTTGTCTACTATTTGTTGTATCTGCAGATGAGGCTGTGATGATCTCAGTTGCCTGTCTTATAGTTTTGTTTAGTGTTCAGAAGTATGGCACTAGCAAAGTGGGGCTCGCTGTTGGTCCTGCATTATTCATATGGTTTTGTACACTTGCAGGCCTTGGGATTTATAACCTTGTCATATATGATAGCAGTGTCTTGAAGGCATTCAATCCCGTTCATATTTACTATTTCTTCCAAAGGAACTCGACCAATGCATGGTATTGCCTTGGAGGTTGTCTTTTATGTGCTACAGGTAAACACACTGATCTGTTGAACATTTCTTTTTGGTTCGAGTTTAAACACGTTCTAACTTTGATACCAAAGCTTTATTTTCCTATATTTTAGCGCTTGTATCTCTTTTTTGAATTTTCCGATTTTAACTCTCTTTTTTCTAAATAGAACTGAAGCACGAGTCCTATTCACTGTCTCAGTTATCCAAAATTCGGCATGCTCGTTTTGGGCTCCGGTGACTTGGGCACTCCTTTTAGCACTACTTTCTTCTATTCTGTGGTTTGACTGGAGAGATTTCTTTTAGTGTCAGTTTCCTTCCTTCATGATTTGATGAGATCACTTGTCGTCCAGCCTTTTGTATGAAACGTGCTTCTCTTGGAAATAGATTGATAGCAGTGTAATTATCTAGCCATTTTTTCCTCATTGTAAATGTCTAGAGGATATGAAATAAGGACTTTCTTGAACTCTTGAGACGTCATCTCCTCTAATTATTGTAGTTTTTTTCTTGATTTCTTGGAGAAATTTTACTGCTGCCATTTTATTTTTTTAACTTCTTTTTGGATAAGCAGCAATTTCATTGATAGATGAAATTACAAAAGATTAGTAACACTTTCTTTTAACTTCTACTGAAAAGGGAGCTAAAGTTTTTGGTTTGATCGGTGTGGGCCATTAGTGGAGAGTAGGATAAATAGATTTTTTTTTTTCTTTTAACATACTGTTTTTTTTAATTCATGGAGGGGGAGAGGGCTATTATATCCTCGTGGACACAAAATTTTCTCACAGCTTCATATCTTTATCTGTTATATAATGTGCAATTATAGTATGCATCAATGCCTACTATTACTGACTAAATAAGTAGGATAGATGTAGAAACTTAAGAAAGAAGATCCCCATATCCATTAAAAAAAAAAAAAAAAATCAATTACTGTTTAGCATCTGACTAGTGATTACTAATTTACTAGTAGTTTTAAATAATTGAATTTGGTGCCACTTTGATCAGCTTGGAGATTTTATAACTCTAATTTTATTTCTGTCAATCAATTGCCAGGTTCCGAGGCAATGTTTGCAGATCTTTGCTATTTCTCTGTGCGGTCAATACAGGTAGGAAGATGTAATTTAAAGATTATCAAATTAGATACTCATGCTCGCATACTTTTTCTAGTTGATGCTTTGCACTTTTGAAAAAGTTTTTTGTGCAATCTTTCACCTTGACATTTCCTGATTTGGTTGCCTAATACCGTTTAGTAAATGTTTGCAGCTTACGTTTGCATTTCTTGTCTTGCCTTGTCTTTTCTTGGGTTATTTGGGTCAAGCTGCCTACCTTATATCAAACCACAATGGAGCCGAGCACGTTTTTTATAATTCTGTTCCCAGTAAGGCATATTAATTATCTTTATTCGATGATTTTACATTTTCATACGTTTTAGTGAGTGCTTTTGCTCACCCAATTTTTTTTCTTTCTTTCTCCAGAAAGTGCCTTCTGGCCAGTTTTTCTTATTGCTAACGTTGCTGCATTAATTGCCAGTCGGGCAATGACTACGGCTACCTTTTCGTGTATAAAACAATCTACAGCTCTTGGTTGTTTTCCTCGTCTTAAGATTATTCATACATCGAGGAAATTCATGGGGCAGATCTATATCCCAGTGTTGAACTGGTTTTTGTTGGCAGTTTGCCTGGTAGTCGTTTGCTCCATATCTAGCATGTATGAGATTGGAAACGCATATGGTAATGTTCACATTTTCTCATGATCTATGTTTCCAGTTGCTTTACCGGAAATAATTTATTTTTGAGGGTAAGTTGATAAATATTGAATATCGATCACAATTCCATCTTAACAAGTATATCAGAACTCTATCCGATATTTTTTAATTTATAATGAATTTTTTATATATTTTTTTATCCTATTAGTGTATGGAATATTAAGGGAATATAGAGGCTGAATTATTGTCCCCTTGTCTGAATTATTTTTTCTCTGGGTTTTATATGTTCTACCTGATCTTTATGTTAAACTAATCTTTAGGTATTGCTGAGTTGGGAGTGATGATGATGACAACTGTCATGGTAACCCTTGTTATGCTTCTCATATGGCAGATAAATATTATCATCGTGATGGTTTTTGCTATGATCTTTCTTGGGATTGAACTGATATTTTTCTCCTCTGTCCTATGGAGCGTGGGTGATGGAAGTTGGATCATATTGGTCTTTGCAGTGATTATGTTCTTCATTATGTATGTCTGGAACTACGGAAGCAAGCTCAAATATGAAACTGAGGTCAAACAAAAGCTGTCGATGGATTTAATGCGGGAACTCGGGTGTAATCTCGGGACACTCAGGGCTCCCGGCATCGGTTTGCTCTATAATGAACTAGTGAAAGGAGTTCCTGCAATATTTGGCCATTTTCTGACTACTCTTCCTGCAGTTCATTCAATGATCATATTTGTCTGTATAAAGTATGTACCCGTTCCTGTTGTGCCTCAGAGTGAGAGATTTCTTTTCCGCCGAGTCTGCCCTAAGAGCTATCACATCTTTCGCTGCATTGCGAGGTATGTATGACACTCAATTTCCCTAAGAAATGCTATCTCTTTCATGGCTGCAATTCACCCTATCCTTTCCAAAATTAAAATTGAAGCTTTGCTATTGTGAAAAGAACGATTAATCTTTGAAGTACTTTTTTTTTTTGATATTCATGACTGTCTGGGCCAACTTCTGCGCAACTTGACTAATGTCACGGGACATACCGCCTGACCCTACAATATTTTGATATCAAGAAAACTTGTAAGAAATTATTTTCTATGAGATAATCATCATGAATTGAACTCATCACCTCCTAAGCACCCTGAGGCCTTTTTGACCATGAGGTTACTCCAAGATGGTTGTTTGAAGTACTTGACATTAATATATAGATAATTAGATGTGATACTCTGCCTTCATATGATCTTTCATCACGGTCTCACTACTTAACAGGTATGGTTACAAGGATGCCCGAAAAGAAAATGATCAGACATTTGAGCAACTCTTGATCGAAAGCCTCGAGAAATTCATCCGTCGAGAAGCACAAGAGAGGTCATTAGAAAGTGATGGAGACGACGATACTGATTCGGACGAGATCCGCAGCTCGCAGTTTCTCATAGCTCCCAATGGAAGTGTCTATTCACTTGGCGTTCCTCTTCTTGCAGAGTACAACCAGATTACACCTATAACTGAAATTGTCGATGTACCGGAGGAGGTTCAGCCAATGGAATCTCCAGACCCCTCGATCCCAGATGCCGAGCAGTCACTTGAGAGAGAGCTATCCTTTATACGAAAGGCTAAAGAATCAGGAGTTGTGTACCTTCTCGGACATGGAGACATTAGAGCAAGAAAGGATTCTTGGTTCATCAAGAAGCTAGTGATCAATTACTTCTATGCATTTTTGAGAAAGAACAGCAGGAGGGGTATTGCCAACTTGAGTGTTCCCCACTCCCACCTGATGCAGGTTGGCATGACATACATGGTTTAGATGCTCAGTTTTTGTCGCTAATTACTGTTGAGTCGAATCAGATAGGACGATTGCGAAACATGTGTGGCAAGAGTGAAACGAGCTGAAGAAACACCAATAAAAAGAAGAAGAAAAAAATGGTCTCTTGCATCATGTGTGGTGTGCTGCAACATCCATTTGATTTTCTATGTGGCCAGTTTAGATTGAGAGGAAGCTTTGTCTCTTTGTCACACCCTTAGTCATTTGGAAGGCTTTTCAAGGTTTGCATAGTGATGA
Source organism: Cyclanthera cordifolia (assembly GCA_037832605.1). NCBI lineage: Eukaryota > Viridiplantae > Streptophyta > Magnoliopsida > Cucurbitales > Cucurbitaceae > Cyclanthera > Cyclanthera cordifolia. The sequence goes on from JBBMEG010000022.1 coordinate 7,227,036, forward strand.
AGGCCTGGGAAATTTGAAATTAGTGAATTCTATTGATGCAAATACCACTGTGGATCTCTTACATACACAACTTAAAAAATACTCTTTGGATTAGTTTGGTTACTCATCAAACCCTCAAATGCATCAATGATTTAGTCTTTGTAGATAGCTGTTTTCACTGTTATATGGTGTCATACTAAGTTAGCATGTAAACTAAGATTTCATGTCAGTCATACCAATGTCTTTTCATAAGCTCACTTGTCAAGGGTATGTTTGGTGTGGTGGGAAGAGTTAGGTATGTTTGGTGTGGTGGGAAGAGGTAGGAAGGGGAGGGATCCCTTTCCATTATTTGGCGTACTAACTTTCATCACATAAATCACTAATTTATTCTTATTTTTCTTCATTTATCCCTTTCTATCACTTCCTTTCCCTTCCTACCTTCGCCAAATATACCCTTATAATTATAGGTGAAAAATATTAAGACTATGTTTGTTTTTGGTAGAAGAGGAGTGACTAACCACTATTCTTCAAAAACTACTCGTTTGTATTAGGTAGTAACAATCACTCATCATATTCTCTATCAAACCACTCCATCAAATTTCACATCAAATATATCACTCAACCATTACTTACATCAATTCTCAAACTAATAATTAATTACTCAACCATTATTAACATTAATCTTCAAATAAGTATTCAAAAACTATTTACCACTACTCATTTACACTCTTCTACAGAAAAAAAAAAACACATCCTAAGATAATCAATCAGTAGAAAGTGACCCCTTTTGTTAAAAAAACACACACACACCAAAATGTGACAATTTCAAGTCTCTCAATGTTATTCAGTTCACATTGAATAATCAGTAAGGGTATGTTTTGTAGACTTAATTAGGGTGGAAAAGAAAGGAAAATGACCCCTTCCTATTCTTGACCTGCAAAGTTACGTTCTTCATTCACCAAACACTAATTTATTAAAGAATAACAACATGTGATTTATTGTCGCATTCTTCTCTTCAGAACTGTACGGAACACCTTCCTCTACATCAATAATACTTTTTTTTGTCTTTGAGATGATGAGAAAACAACAATTTTACATAAAAGTCAAGAAAAAGAAGTAAAATTTGGGTACTGAGCTCTGAAGGAGTTGTTTGTTTTGAATGTTTATGAAAATTTTATAAACGAGTTTTTATAATAACTCTTTAAAAACCTTATACAAACGAGCTATTACTACAATTTCTTCTTTATAATCACTCAAAATAACTTATCATTTCTAAACACTCAAAATAAATACTCCACAATTTTACAAACAAACACCCCACAAAGGTTTTCATCCACATCCTACCATCTCCCATCCAACATTCAAAAAATCGTTGAATGGTGGAGACAACAGTAAATAAATTCTCAAGAAATGGATAGATTCTACACGAATGTTTCTTGATCATACTCTTATCTAAACCTAATTTAGAACAAAATTTGCAAGTGCGGATAATAATTGTCGATTTTGAAATCATATATTTGACCTGAAATTAACGAAACCCTAGAGATCAGTTTGAAGAGAAGACATTGACGATCTTTCATGTTGGATAGTCTCCCAACATCCAAGAATATGGCAATAAAGGTCTTTTATGATTATTAATCTTTAATGAGCGCGAGTCCGACATTAAAAGGCAGCCAGTCATCAAATACTCCATGTCCGTCATGAAAGGTGTCTGTCATTAAAGACCTTTAACGTCAAGCAACTCGTCAATAATTAAAAAAGAAATGACCGTCATAAAAGGTGCACATCATTTGAAGATCTTCAATGACGACCTGTCGTTCATTAAAGACGTTCGACATTATAAAGTATATCAATTTCTAATTATGTTGATTAAAAAATAATTAAAAAAAATGCACGAGGTTGTGAACTCCATTTGGTTGACCCGCTAGGGGTTGTGACCTTCATTTGACAGACTCTCAGGAGGTCAACATTAGCTTGACCGACCTCGAGTCCTAGCGTTGTCCGAGTATTTCATTATATTTTAGTCTACAACAACATTAATTTTACCGATTATTTATTTAAGAATTTAATTCTATTCTCTCCAAAATTGTCATATAAAAAAAAATGAGTATCCATCCCAAAACCAATTTGCGATGAAATGAATTTTGTTATTTCCTAACAAAATTAAGGTCAACTAACATTAAATTTGATTTGGTAACGAAAATGTTACAGGTTTGAATCCTGCAATCAGCTGAATTAAGAAAAAATGGTTTTGTTATTTTCTTTTCGAGTTTTTTCTTTTGTTCCCTTAATTGGTTTTGACCTTTTTAAAGTGTCATTTGTTTGAACAAAGTATGACCATTTTTTTTAGAACATAATGGGTTCATGAGTTTTTTTTTTTTTTTTTTTTTTTTTTGCCGGAGCAAAATTATAGGATACAAGTGTACACATTTGATCATGAGTTTGAATTCCGACTCGATCGATATTAAACTTAAAAAAAAAAGTTCGGTTTTTTGTTTATACAAATATTTAGTGTATGAGGTTGCAAAATATTTTGATTGTTATAGGATCCTGAAAGGAGACTCCCATGTGGGATAGGGTTGAGATCCTTTTAGTTTGTTTGATAATTCAAAGACTATCTTCCCAAATATGAGCTGCCAAAATTCTATCTCTTCAATTTTGCTCTTGTAATTATCTCATTGTGGTGATTGTGAAAGTGAGGTTCATTTTTATGAGTGGAAATGTCACATTTTGGAAGGTCAAAAAATTAAAACTTTGAAAGCAAGAGTTCTTGTTTCCCATAATTATTATTACCTTATTTGCTACTATATGTGTTTCATTTGTGGTATTTGAGACAATGAATTCTTAGTGGTTGGTGAGTGATGATCATTAGTTGATATTCATTTTCTACGTGTTAAAAGTGCAAATAATAGTCAAGGATACTCATTCGTATGAGCATGTTTAACTATGACGGGAAAGATAAGAGAAGAGATAAAGAAAAGAAAATACAAATAAATTAATATTGATGTGATGTAACCCCATCGTCCAAACAGTGAGAATAAATCTACTGGCTCCCCTTTTCATTCATTCCCACTACTCCGAACGTGCCTGTATGTTTTTGAATACAAAACAATGATTAAGAGTAATTTATTATTGTTTGCGTTTCAAATGGATTTAATGGTTTGTGACTTTAGGATTAAATATATATTATCTAGGATTTGTTAGAATTAACGTTTCAGCATTATTAGATTTTTTTTTTTGGGTCTATGAACTTTAGCATTTATAGTATTTGGAATTTGTTCTATTTTAGTCTATGAATTTTTAAAAGTTCAATTTTATTTCATAAACTTTGAGTTTTGTTTTGTTTCGATCTTTGATATATATATATATATATTTTGACTTAAAGATTGGCCATTATGATTTATTTTGTTCTTAAAAAATTATCATATTTCTTATACAAGTTTTTAAAATGGGTTCATATTTTGTTTTTATTGTATTATAATTATGTATATTATTGAAAATATTGATTTTAATTTTTTTTATTGGGTTCAATTTTAAATTTTTGGTGAAATATTATGATTAAAATTGAACTTTTGAGGGAACGATTAAAATAAAATAAATCTTAAATTTTAAAGACTAAAATTAGATTTTTGAAAATTTAAAAATTAAAATAGAAGATAAAACAAAATTACTCATATATCAAAATTAGATATTTGGTGGCATAGGAGAGTTATCCATATCTCTAATCAAAATTAGTTTTACTAAAAAATAAAACAATTTTGAATTAAATATATTACGTCAGCAAGCCAAACCCAGGGCGGCCAACTTTAAGAAAAGGAATCTTTTCAGCGGCGTTACACGTGTCGTAAATCGAGCGGATTGCTAAAATTATAAGCCAATGAGATTCACGAAACTGATCGGGTTTGATCTGAAGCTGTCGTCCACGAATTCTGATATCCCATCTCTCTTCTCGCCTTCCTTCCGCCACGTGTCCAATTTTGCGCTACTAGTTTTATAACTAAAGGGAATAGTAAATTATTCTTCAACTCGCCACCAACAATTAAAAAAAAAAAAACTCTCTCTCTCTCTCTCTCTCAAAGTCGAAAGCCTTTTTTCTGAATCTCTCGCTTACCTGACTGAACAAGAACCCACCTAGGGCTCTCATTCGCACTTCAGTGTTTGCTTCGATTTTCCTTCGATCTCGAATTTTCGATTCTTCTGTGAAGATTTGAGTTGTCTGAGAAAGATTTTGGTGTCCAGGTGAGTTTTTTTGGTGGATCGTTGTTGGTTGTTTTGGTTTTTGTTGTTTTGTTTTGGTGATTCGATTTTTGAGCTGTTTGTGTGGGGGTTGAGGTGTTTGGCTGGTGAGAAAGTGGGTTGGAATTGAAAAGGGGGTTTCTGGGAGTTGGGTTCTATGGGAGGGAGTGGAATTGTTGAGTTTTTAAGTTTTTTTCTGTCGTTTTTGGGTTTTTTTTTTTTGTTCTCTTTTTCGTTTTGGTGATTTGATTTGTTAGATGTTATGGGATTTTGCGCTGTTTGGTTTTTGTGAAAATGGGTTGAAATTGAGAAAGGGGTTTCTGGGATTGTTTGATGGGAGTTGTTTTCTCTGGAAGTTTGTTGAGTTTCTGATTTTTTTTTTTTTTTGTTCTCTTTTTCTTTTTAGTGAATTGATTTGTTAGATGTTTATGGGGGGTTTTAAGCTGTTTGGTTATTGTGAAAGCGGGTTGCAATTGAAAAAAGGGTTTCTGGAATTACTTGATGGGAATTTTGTGTCTCAGAGAGGGAGTGAAATTGTTGAGTTTCTGTTTTTGTTGCTGTGGTATCTGTCTTTGTTATTGGCGAGCTGTTTGTGTGGTGAGAAGTGGCTGGGAATTGAAAAGGGTATTCTGGAATTGTTTGATGGGAATTGGTTTCTCTTAAGAAAGTGATATTGTTGAGTTTCTGATGGGTTTATTGAAACCGGGGATGTTTCTTGTCTGAAACTGTATTTCTATGTTTATGGCTTTGGTTCCAAATAATTTTCAACCTTTTTTTTATTTTTCCTTTGGAAGCCCTTTGAATCAATCTGCCTTTTTGAGATCACTTTTGGGGTAACTTGTTGAAAGGGCAATAATAGATCTATGTAGAGTAAATTTCATTGTTTTGCTTGTTTGTTTGAACTGTACTGCAAAGGAAAATAGTACTTTTTGAAGAAGGAATAATCATATTCCTCAAATAGAATACCCCTTCTCAAAAAAAATAATACTGGAATAAGTTCAAGAAATCCTGCTAGTTCCTTCTCAATACTTTTCTCCTGATTTTCTCCTTACAGTTTCCGTATTGGATTTAGAACCCAAGTATGAATCTGAGCAAGTGTTGTGTCATTTTTTCCTTCTATTCTTTATTCAGATTTCACTGCTGGGCCAGTTCTTAAGTGAGAGGCAAGATCGTTCCAAAAATTTTGTGCTTCTTAAACGGTGGATAAAGAATCTTGAAGGAATGTCTGACTTGTGTATCTATGAGGTAGAGCTTTATTTATTAATTTATTTATTTTTCTTTCTCATTTGTCTGATTATTAGAAGTTTGAACTAATGTAGATTGTTTTCTGTAGTAGGGATGCTGAATATATCTCACGTTCTGGATTCATGTAGTTTGTTTCTTCACCCAGTAGCGTATTCTTTGCAATTCCTAGATCCATCCATATTATACCATCTTATTAACAGGACTTTTGCAATTCAAGTTCGAGCTAAGGACCATGAAATGGATGCTGTAGTATAGTAGATATCACTGATATTTTGCTGATCTCTTGGTCGGTCATTAGTTGGTGTAGCTGATGTTGCCATTGAGGTGAAGGCGACATCACTAGTAACTGGTATTCTGATATCCTTAAATTTGCATCGTTCTGTATCAACACGTCTCTGCATTTTTTTTAATTTTTTTTTTTAGTTTTAAAGTTAAAAGTGGATTGATTTTAGCTTCTTAATCCGCACTGCAGGCAGAAAATTTTAACTCTTACAATCTCGTGTAGATGTGTACTCCATAGATACAAGAAACTAATGTTCAATAGTCTGTGCAAAGCTCTTGCTTAGATGGGCTGTGTTATTCGTTATTTTTCCAGTTAGTATCAAACTATTGTTAGAAAAATCTAAGTTATTGAAACTACTATCTATAAGTTGGTATGCGTCTTTATTTATTTTCTAAAACAAAAAAAAGCAATAATTTGAACATTGTTTTTGAAATTGTTGTTGTAGCCTAAAAAGGAGAGTTTTCTCCAAGAAACATCTCTACAGTTTTTACTTAAAGAAATTAAGTCTGAACACAAGAGCGCGGAGCTTTCTATTTATTGGGATATAAGGGAATTAACTCACAATTAATAGAAATACCAAAAATACCCCTTATGTCTTTACATCTTGAGTTTCTAAGGAAAATCTCAGGGTGGCTTCTTTCGATTATTTGGGAATATTCTCATTGGAAACATTTTGTAAGGTCATCAACAAGCCACATTTGCTGTCGGTGACGCCTCCTAAGGCAGATTAACCAAATAGTAACTTTGTAAGCAAGAACATATTAAAATTTGGTGTAGAAGAAACCATAGAATCAATATTTTTCGCAGCAAGTAGAAAGTTAAAGTTCCCACTAAATATTAGGGGTAAAGTCCTTGACCCTTTTTTTTTATAGGAAACAAAATAATTGCATTGATTAATGGAAGAATTATGAAGAAACGAATAACAATGGTCATTTAGAGGGTAATTACAATGGAAACAAATTTGTAGAACAAGCCTATTCACCAAAAATAATATAGTGAACTCTTCATAAAGAGGAAGAAACAAGAGTGAGTTGAATACTGTGTGAAATTTGTATGAAAATGGCCTTTGAAGTGTAAAGATGGGCGGTGAAGATGGAGTAAGCTTGGTGCTGAAATACGCCAATGAATGGTATCCTTTGAAATCGTGTAGTTGAAGAAGAACCCATTTTTTAAGAGAAAAACTAGTTGTTGGGGGCTAATTGAAGGTTTGAAAGATGGTAGATGAGCCCGAAACAACAAAAATTCTTGGAAAAAGTCTTGTGCACATATCGTGTTGAACAAAAAGTTCAATTTTGTCAAAATGTCTAGAGTGGATCCGTCAGTTGACTAGTGGAGGAACGACTAGTGAAGAACCCAAAAGAAAAGATGTCAAAGAAGTGATGATGTCTGTGAAGGAAAAACAAGGAGGCGACTAGGTCTTTGGAGAAGAAGAGTTGTTGAAGGTTAGAGTTTCGGTGCGAAAAAAACTCACAGAAATCAGTATAGAGATTCAACATTGAAGTCGAAGAAGGAACTCGAGAGATGGGAAAAGGAGACACAACATCAACATCGGTGCCGGAGAGAGGTGTCTTTCCTTTACCCCGACGTCAGAGGAGAAGCCAAAAGAGGAAGAAAGCTAATGCGCGGTTAGGGTCTAGATATCATGTGTCGATAGTGAATATAGAGAAAGAAAGTGAATAGAGAGAGAGAGGTTTTTTAATTCTTTCCGTAACCCAAATTTCCTAAGCCCTTAGAAAAGATAATGATATTGAATTATAACCCCAAATGTATTTGTCAGTTCAATTAGATAGATGAGATGGACTGGGCTAGATGATCAAAACAGATTAAGGAGGAATGAATCCTAGTTGGGTGGTAGTAATTCAAAATAATAATACATGAGTTTGAATCCAATCCATTCTTTTATTCCTCTATTACAATGAAAAGTCTCTTGCCAATGTGAACTTCTTTGTTGAACTCATATAAATCATATTTTGGTCCTCAAACACTTATTTTATTTTAGTCCTGAAACGTTTGAATGCTCTATTTTAGTCTCTAAACTTTTGAAGTGTTTTGTTTTCATTCTTAAACTTGATGACACCATATCAAAATTCTAATTTCATTTTGAGGCGTAATTGGCATATAACTGGTTACATATAGCTTTGATGACTTGTTCATGTAGACATCTCATCAGGCAAGTGCACAAAATAGGTCACGCGAGGTTTCTTCTAAACAATTTATAAAAAAAGTTTGATGACAATGACTTAAATGGTTTTCTTATGCACAGTTTGAGAACTGGAATGGAGCATTTCAAAGTTTAAAAAGTACTAAAGTAGGACAAGTATACAATTTAAGCACTTTGAAAGTCGATCCAAATAGAACCTTAGTTCACCCTTTACTGACTTTTTGGTTCTGTATTTCATGTGATATATTTACTTATCCATATCTTAATACTGTAAGGGAGAAAATATGTATATTTGCCTTTTATTGTTAACTCCCCAGTCTTATAGCTTACTCTACCCTGTAATGGTGTTGCAGCTCAAGGATACTATTTGGAAGGATTCCACAGGGAATGATGATTATATAGTGCCTCATCTTGGTGACGAACTTTGGGGTCTATTTGAAGTGCAGAGTGATGGTAGTCTTGAAATTTCTAATCACAAGATTGGTTTTACAAAGGATGCTTACAATGGAACTAAGTTCAGTTTTCTTGGTAAGGAGAAAGTAAGAACACAAGCACCATTCATGAACAAGACAGTGTTGGAAAAAGACTCATGGTCTCATACACCTGATGGTGTTCCTACTTCATTAAACAGCGACTCATTCAAAGATGTGAAAATGGAATCAAGCAGTCTTGGTATGTCAGACCATTGCTTTAAAACAGACGTAGGTACAGACCTTGATTACTGCACAGATGATCATATTATAACTGACAATAGTGCTGCAGATGAGAACGACATGTATCAATATTCTGTCAGTCACATGTCCCAAACAGATAACGATATTAGTTTTATGGATGATGATTGTGAAAACAAAGATAACAATGATTTTCTGTATTATGGGTGGCAAGATATGGAAACCTTTGAGGACCTAGATACGATGTTTAGGTAACCGTTATTTTTATTTTTTTTCCATTTGTTTAGATTTTATGATATAAGGGCTGAATTCTCTGATCCCATGGTGATATTGTGATTTTATGTATGATACAGAAATTGTGATTCAACATTTGGGCTTGGGAATCCAAGTAATGAGGATGATCTACGCTGGTTTTCCCCATCTCATGGCTCGGAAAAACTCGTAGATCCAACAAAGTCAAACTTTAAGTTTTCATGCTGTGAAGAAAGTACAATAAATGATGCATCAGAATTCAACGAAGATTCTAACCCTGTGAATTCAGACCCGTCATCTGATGATTTGAACATGAATAATAGTTTAACAGGGTGCAAGGTACATGTTGGGATTCCAGATATAGGTGACTCTGCTGCTATTAGTCACCTGTCAGCTTCCGACATGTCAGATAGAAAAAGAAATTCTAGTGGTGACTTGATACCCAAAACACAGGTTTGTTACTGTTCTATTTTTCTCTTTGAAATCGACTTCATCTTTGAACAAAAGAAAAAAAATAAAACCACTATCATTTTATTGTAAACTGAGGCCTTCAACCTCCAACATTGTTACAATCAATAAAGAGTGAGTAAAGAATGAGACATGTAGAGTTTCGTGTGATGATGCATAGTTGTAAAACTCTCTAGGATCATTATAGGGTAAATTTAAAACTGTCACAGCGAATTTTTCTGGAACTCATCAAACTGAGAACTTATGGCTGAAACCTAAATAATGTACAGAGTTCTTCAAGGCAAACTTGTGCATAATAGTTTCGAGGCATAAATAGAGATCTAGTTCTTATTTTTGAGTGGTATGCGAAACAGAAATTTGTGTCTTCACCTAGAATATAGCAATGTGTCATAACATTTTTTGGTATCTTCAGCTCTTTCTTGTACGAAATCTACAAGTAACGACGACACCTATTTCTGCAGGAGTCATCTTATGCATCTAATCAACTACGGTCTATACCTAGCTCTCATTATCCTCCTTCCTTTGACGCTCCAACAATTGCAGCAAGTGAAAATAGTGAACAACTGTACCTTCAGGATTTACCTGCCTCGTTCAATAAGAATTTCACTTTTATGTCTACACCAAATTCAGAAACATTGAATACTTCATTTCCAGTTGGAAAGCAGGCACCAAGATCTGAAAGTGAAATTGATGATGGTCACAGTGAAACTGAAGTAGTTAGCCAAGGAAGTCGAGCAGCATTAGATTTGTCAAATGCACAGGTTAAGTCTTGTGAGAGCACTATGCTGGATGGTCTCTCACTGGAAGCAACCAGTTTTTGCCAGCTTCAACAAGTAATGGAGCAGGTAGTAGTACTTTGCATATTTTTTTAGGAAACAAAACAGTTTTATTGATATGTGAAGACGTTCTAATGAACCTATTGAAACAAGCAATAAGGAAGAACAAAGAAAGCGATTGAGGCAGTACTTTACATGTTGTTCACATCATAGAAGTGTGCGCTGTCTATCTGCATGAAAAAAAAGTCATTTGCAGGCATGGTAGTTCTACTTCCTTGGATAGTTAGGTAGTAGTATTTTGCTAACTCAACTTTCCCAATAATCTGACCATGACCACCAATTAGAGTAGTAGTTCCGCGTCATTAGTGTTGACTTGATGATCACCATGTCGCTGGTTCAAGTTCCCCACCTCGATTGTTGTAATCTCGAGAAATAATCTGACTATTTGGTGGATTTTTTTCAATCCGTACAGTCATGGTGTCCACTGCTTTTATGTCATGAAATTCCCTTTCCTAGTATTTCATTTATTCTAAAAAGAAGTGATATTGTTCCTGAAACTAATGGGCTTGAATTACTTATTTCAGTTGGATATTAGGACGAAACTATGCATAAGAGATAGTCTTTATCGCCTAGCAAGAAGTGCAGAGCAGCGACACAACGGTGCAAATCTTAATGAGAATATTGGAGAAGATAAACTTGCGAGAATTGTACCATCGAATGATCAAGACGCAAACAGGTAAGTTCTTGCTGTTTACTCGCCTTATTATTCTTGGGCATAATCTAGTATTACTTCTTTTCTTTTACCTCATGTTGTTAAGGCACTTCAGTTTTTATTCTGTTACCTTCCAAGTTCTAGCAATGTGTATTCTTTGGCCTTAGTTAATCTGAATGAGAATAATGGAAATTTGGATGAAAGCCAATTGAAAAGAAAGTTTAGAATGAGAATAAAAATTCTTATAGCAATGTTAAAAATGCAGTTAAAGTTTGAACTGTTTCTCTTTTATTTCTTCCCGTGTATGGAGTTATATTTCTAACTTTCTTACTGCGGTTTTCGGTTTTAACAGGAGTGGGGGTTTTTTGGATTTGGAAACTGATACCAATCCTATAGACCGGTCAGTTGCTCACTTGCTGTTTCACCGGCCTTCGGATCGATCTATAATGCCTGCTGGTGGCAGCACCTTGCCTCTGAAATCTCAGCAACTGGTAAGCTTTTCACCTCTTTTCAATTTTCTTCCTCTACTGTAAGGTGTAGAATCATCTCCGGTTTAAGAAACTCCAGAGGGTCTTGTTTTTCGATGTCATTTTCTGCCATGTCATCTTGACACGTTCTTATATTTTGCATAAAGTTCCAAGATGCTACAAACATGGACTGAAGAAATGGAGATGATCCTTCCAAATCTTGATTTCCCTTATCAGCAGACTTATATATGTAACAGATTCACTGGTCTGTCACAATCTGCAGGTGCCAGCTGAAAAACAGAATTGCCAGGACGCAACCGGTGGAGATCAAAAACCGCTGTCGAATGGGAAAAACTATGAGCAGTAAGCTCTGTAAAATATTGTGTAATAACACGAGCGAGGCCCGGTATTGATGCATGGTGTGATTCCATTCCATACTCTTCTATAATCTTAAAGCTCTATGAGATATGTTCCTCCATGCATCCTTGTTAGTCCAGGTGCTCAAAATGCTTACCTTTGAAAGGCTAAGTAGGTTATAATTCTATTTATCTTTGGCTAATGTAATTAAGAGCCTGTTTAACTATGCTGATTACAGAAGTGTTATGTGTATTAGTTGTTGCTTTGATAGGCTAATCACCTTTCTCAGGTCTAACAACTTACCTGCCTACAATCTACTGGTGGTGGCTCTCTCTCTTGGGTTATATATGTTCTGTTGTTTGTAATTTTCTTTTTGTTACTCTTAGGAAATGGCCTGACACCATTATTTTTGGAAATATAAATTATTTCTGTTTTTATGTTGTAGTGATAAGATGGAGCTCAAATTTAGGCTATGCAGTGTATAGTATTCTATTTAGATGAACAAAAAGTGGGTGATATGTAATGTTCTTTACTTTTGTGAAGTGTAGTTTTAGCAGGGTTCAAATTAATACAATCTGATGAGATGTTTCTACTTTGGAGTTGATCTGTTTTGGATTGTTGAAGGTGCATTCTCATAGTAATTGCAATAATTATTAGTTCTATTTTTGTTTGTTTAGGAGATATTTTTTAGAGCTAAACATATATTATACATTTATGAGTTATCCTTGTGTTCGTTAGGATCTGAGAGAATTAAGAGTAAGTTATCTATGTAATTAATTTCTTATTTCTTATGAATTTTCTTGACAAAATTTTGGTGAGCTTAACATGAGTAAATCAAAAATTTTGGGTTGATCATTCCTTCAAATCATCCAACTCTATCCAACTCTATGCTTTAAAACAATTCAACTTAATCCAATTATATATTTTCAATTTGGGTTGGTTGTTGGGTTGAGTGGTTGATTGTGTTAATTCATTTTTTTTCTCTATAAAATAAATTTATTATACCCAAAAATATAAAACCAATATATAAAAAATGGTTAATACAATACTTAGAATCTATGTTACTTATTTTATCTGTGCATATTACTTATAAGTACACTAAAAGACTACTTTTTTTTTAAAATTAATTTCTTTTTCGAAACATCCACCAATATGTATATGTATATATTATTCTTTAGTTTGAGTTGAGTTTGATTGAATGAACTAAAAGTTGATCAACACTAGAACGAACTCAATCCAATAAAAATTAAAAAATCATAATCCAATCTAAATAGAATTCTAATCATATACAACCCTTACAATTTGAGTTTGATAGTCCAAGTTGCTCGAGTTCTCGATTTTTTTAAAAGCTACGAATTGTGAGGCCACAGCATGTACAAGGAAATCACAAGGATTCTAATTGTAACCCCATAAAAATATTCAAATTAATTCTATGAACATGAAGGTTGTCAGTTAATAAAAAAAAAAAAAAAAACTGTAAAATTGACTATTTTTTCAATCACAGATAATAATTTAACTTGACAAGTCTACACTCGAAGTTGTAGAACTATACTATACTTATGACTTGGTGAGAGAATTATATTCAATTTATAATAGCTATTTATTTAATAATTAATTATTTACAGATTTATTGGCTAAGTAAAAAAAAAAAAAAAACTTATAAATAAAATATAAAAGAAAGTAAAGATTTTATTTTTAAGTTAAAAAAATATTTGGAGTCCAACTACAAAATGGAGAAGGGGTTTGAAATTGGACATGAGAATACAAGATACTGTTTTGCTGTTGTTGCCAAAACTGATGGCTTATTAATTACAAATGTATACTTCATGTGTGAGGTTAAAATATTTAAGCTATAATTTACCAGTTATAGATTTATATTTATTGGGACATAAGCAACTCAAAATTAAATTTATTATTATTATTATTATTTTGTAAATAAGAGAATTTAGCATCCCTATTTTAATTATAGCAAATTATAAAAAAAAAAAATTCAAAATATAAATTATTTAATTTAATCAGCCTATCAGTTTCCATTATCATTTTCACTAATTGAATTGGATCAAATTCGTGGCTATCAATTTGATGTGATTAATTGATTTTTTTCTATATATATATATATATATATTTTTTTTTTTTTTTTTTTTTTATCATAAAAAATCTTCTTTATTAAACTTATTAAATTAGATTTTGAGTTAAAGGGCGTTTGAAAAAAAAGGATTTTGATGCCAAAATATGGTCAACCTTCTAGGTTCTCACCTCTATATATGGGTGGCCCCTTGTGGGTGTAGCCTTGTTCATGTAATTATAGGACGTTACACCTAACATGTGCAACGTTTTTAAATATTATTTGGACTTGATCGACTCGTCTACAGGAGAGTCATGACTTCCATTAACGACCCTCTTAGAATTGACCTGCTCAATCGATCTCCTTAGAGGTCGACTTTGGTCTCGGTCAACTCTTACAGGTCCTCACCTTAACATCTAGCCCCTAAAGGGTAACTCTTGGTTGTTATCCGCAAATCCAATCGTCACTTGGACTCGGCCGACTCCTGGAGAGAGTCATGACTTCCACGGTTGACCATCTAGAGGTCAAACCTACTATGGTCGGCCCCTAAGAGGGTCAGATTGGCCTTGGTCGATCGCCATGACCGACCTTCGGGGGTCGGGGGAGGTTGGATTGAACTTGGTCGACCCCTTGGGTGTCATGGCCTCCATTGGTTGACCCCAAGCGATCGAATTGGGCTTTGGGATCGTGGCCTCCCTTGGCCAACCCCTAAAAGGTTTGACCTTGTGATATTTTAGCTTATCACAAAGAATAATGTGTTCAATCTATCAACTACTTATAATTTTATTGGTGGTTGTTAATTTCATTATTTGACCATAACTCAGTTCAACACCACTATTTGAATGATGGTTTAAAAGACCAACTTTTTCACCTTTCGTTTGATAACTTTGTGATGGTGTACAATTGTGTTGACAGAAAATTTAATTCAAAATTGTAACTTCAATATGAATAAATGTTTTTTTTTATTATTTATTTGTTGCCAAATTTCAAAATTGTAATGAATAAATGTTTTTTTTATTATTTATATGTTGCCAAATTTTTTAATTAATTAACAATAAATCTACACGTGAATAATTTAAAAGAATACAAAAAATGATCCATATATATTTAATAAAATTAAGGTTATCAAATATAAATTAAATCAACACTACTTAATTTAATAGGTGACAAAATACAATAAATTTAGCTCAACACAACTTAAATAAGTTTACACATGAGATAAACTTAATGCAAAATTTAACTTAATTGATTGAATCGAAATGATTTGTAGTGTGTTTGTTTCATTATTTGGGGTAATCTAATTCAACATCATGTCATGCGTTCGATCCTAATAATCGATATTTGATTCTCATTTATTTGAGAGTAGTAGTGCCTCAGTTAAAAAAAAAAAAAAAAAAACCAAAATTATTAAAAAATGAAAATTAGGTCATATATTTTTTTTACATTTTAAATTATTTGCTCAGTTAGTACCTCCGTGTTGCCTTCTTCGCGCCTCTTCTGCACTGAAGCCCTTCGTTCTTCTCCTGCTCATAAGCTTCCAATTCTAACCAATTTTTTTTCTCTTTATGTGCTTAATTTCTACCCTTTTTGTGCATTTGTTCCATTGAGCTCTTATGTATCAGACAAAGCCGAGAATTCACTCAGCAATCTCGAATTTTTGTGCGACGAAATATCCCTGCAAGTGGAAGTGCTGTAAGGAAGTTCATGGGTTTGATTCAACTGCAAGTAGCTATGCACTGTCGAGCTTTCAATTTGAAGTTTCTAGATTTCAGTCATGAAGTTGATCCTTTTGTACATTTCTTCATCTCGTCACTGAAATGAAGTTGTCTGTTTCTCAATAAAAAAGTATGAGGTATCCATCTCTCAATGTGTGTGTGTGTACTGAATATTGTTTATTTTACTTGTATGTTGTGAATTCATGTTTCAATTCAATACTTTTTAGAATGACTATACATTCTGTTTACATGACCTGTGAGAACTAGCAACACGATTTCGTTATAGGTTTAATTCATCATGACCACCTATCTTAATTCATCATGACCACCTATCTATGAATTAATAGTCTAGGTGTGTTTAAGTTGGCTCGGACACTAAGAGATATAAAAAGAAAAGTCCCTTTAGCCGTGTCGATGATTTCCTAGTCTCCCTATACTGGCTATTAGAATTCTCTATACATGAATTTTTATATAGAGGAAATGTGAACATTTTATTGATGTATGAAAAAGTGCAAAAGCACTATTGAAATTGTTACAAAATACTATCCCACTATGAAATTAAAGTGGATAGGGTGTAGCTACAAAAAGGGAGAGGTCTCCAAAGAGTGGGGTAGTTGGTCATAGGCTTGGACTTTGAGGGTATGCTCCCCTTGAGGTCCCAGGTTAGAGATTTCTTAAGACATTAATTTGTTGACATTTCCTAATTGTGTCTCTACCTTCTGATGTATCTCGATGCTGCAGTCTTGGGACGATTCAGTGGTGCTCCAAGAAGTCATTTCCAAAAAGGCAGAGACGATGGTTCCAAAACATAGCTATGTTGATAACACAATCAAAGAAATAGTCAAAAGCGTGAATTATGTTAAGCCTATTGTTTCTTTCCAACCATCATTTCCATAAGAAGCCATATATGATGTTAAGCTAGATGAGCTTCCTCTCGTTCTTGAATGCATGACCAAGCAGAAAGTAGTGTAGGAGAGAGTTAAGGTCTCTAGGTCTCACAGTAGACCATCCAAACCTAAACATGATGCGTTCCGAAAATTTGGAGGCGAATGAACATAAGTTGAACAAATAATCTTGGGATTTATGGTCTCTTTTATCAGAAACAGAAAGTACAGCAGCAGGGAGATCGATCAATCTAAGGGTCGTTTTTAAAAAAAACATCTTGGGTATTAACTGCCTTGTGACCGAGTTCCCATATATATAGATATAAAAAAAATACTTTTTTGGGTTGAGATCCCTTCCAAAGCGTAATGTAGAATTCTTCGAGAGCAATGGAAGTTCCATGCGGCAGAGAGCTCAGTTTTCTGGTCAGGGAAGATGTTCTGCAATATTTTCAAACTAGCAGCTCAAATAGAACGGGCCCTTCTACTTTTATCTAACAAATGAAGATTATATTTGGCAATGTGTCTTTTTTCAAGAAATCTATTTAGCATTTAGAATTCCTTGCTAACTGATCCTTAACGTTTATCAGAACAGTTTCTTGTTTCTGTTTTTGCTCATTATTTTTCCATTTCAATTGTTCTCAGATTGTTCCCGTGGAAATGGAGGCAGATTTCCTTGTTTGGGCCTTCATCCCAAGCTTGTTGCTCTTTGTATTCAGCATCTACAACTACTCCCAAGTATTACTTTGATAGAGCTGTAACTGAGAAAAAGGAAATCGATTTCGCCGGATTATTCCTTTTCTGCACAAAAGTGCACCTTGCTAAGCGACTTCATGCACTACTTGTGGTGTCTGGAAAATCCCAGAACATCTTTCTTGCTGCAAAGCTCGTCAATCTTTATTCTTTTCTCGGCGACATATCATTCTCTCGCAGCACATTTGACCAAATTCAGGCAAAAGATGTCTACACATGGAATTCTATGATATCTGCTTATGCTCGAATTGGCCGCTTCCATGAAGCTGTAGATTGTTTTTATGAATTTTTGTCAACTTCTAGCCTTCAGCCTGATTATTTTACATTTCCACCTGTTATAAGGGCATGTGGAAATCTAGATGATGGGAAGAAGATGCATAGCTTGGTTCTAAAGTTGGGTTTTGAATGTGATGTATTTGTTGCTGCTTCTTTGATTCATTTTTATTCTCGGTTCGGCTTTGTTGGTTTAGCTCGTAACTTGTTTGATAACATGATGGTTCGTGATATCGGTACTTGGAATGCAATGATTGCAGGGTTTTATCTAAATGGTAAAGTTGTAGAAGCATTGGAAGTCTTTGATGAGATGCGATTCAAGAGTGTAGCTATAGATTCTGTAACAATGTGTACTCTGCTTCCTATTTGTGCCCAGTTGGGTGATATAATAAGCGGTGTACTAATTCATGTCTACGCTATCAAGTATGGGTTGGTATTTGACTTGTTTGTATCTAATGCATTGATAAACATGTATGCCAAATTTGGTGAATTGGGAAGTGCGGAGGCCATTTTCAATAAAATGAAAGTTAGGGATGTTGTATCTTGGAACTCTTTGATTGCTGCATTCGAGCAGAATAAAAAGCCAGCGGTGGCACTTGGGGTGTACACAAAAATGCATGCAATCGGGGTTGTACCCGACCTGCTGACACTTGTGAGTTTGGCTTCTGTTGCTGCTGAGCTTGGCAATTTCTTAAGTAGTAGGTCTATTCATGGATTTGTTACAAGGAGAGGTTGGCTTCTACAAGATGTTGTCATTGGTAATGCAATTATAGACATGTATGCGAAGCTGGGTTTTATCGATTCAGCACGAAAATTTTTCGACGGACTTCCTGTCAAAGATGTTGTCACATGGAACTCTTTGATTACAGGTTATTCTCAAAATGGTTTAGCTAATAACGCTATCGAAGTGTACCATTTGATGAAAATTTATAGTGATGCAGTTCCTAACCAGGGTACTTTGGCTAGCATTCTAACTGCATACTCTCATATAGGAGCCTTGAAACAAGGGATGACAACTCATGGTCAGCTGATTAAGAATTTTCTTTACTTTGACATCTTTGTGGGTACTTGTCTTATTGATATGTATGGAAAATGCGGACGACTAGCTGATGCATTGTCTTTATTCTACGAAGTACCGCACAAGAGTTCGGTTTCATGGAACGCCATCATATCATGTCATGGACTCCATGGATATGGTTTAAAAGCTGTCGAGTTATTTCGGGAAATGCAAAGGGAAGGTGTGAACCCTGACCACATCACTTTTGTATCTCTATTATCTGCTTGTAGCCATTCGGGTTTGGTCGATGAAGGCCAGTGGTGCTTCCAATTGATGCAAGATACATATGGGATAAGACCTACCTTGAAGCATTATGGCTGCATGGTAGATTTGTTCGGCAGAGCTGGCCATCTCGAAATGGCCTATAATTTTGTAAGGAACATGCCGATACAGCCCGATGCATCTGTGTGGGGTGCACTTCTTGGTGCTTGTAGAATACATGAGGATGTTGAGCTGGTCAGAACTGTCTCAGATCACTTGTTGGAGGTTGAATCAGAAAATGTTGGCTACTACGTTTTGTTATCAAATATTTATGCGAAAGTTGGACAATGGGACGGAGTCGATGAAGTGCGATCGTTAGCTCGAGACAGGGGATTGAAGAAGACTCCTGGGTGGAGTTCAATTGAAGTAGACAAGAAAATTGATGTCTTTTATACTGGCAACCAAA
This sequence comes from Cyclanthera cordifolia, assembly GCA_037832605.1. Lineage (NCBI taxonomy): Eukaryota > Viridiplantae > Streptophyta > Magnoliopsida > Cucurbitales > Cucurbitaceae > Cyclanthera > Cyclanthera cordifolia. The sequence continues at coordinate 7,246,054 of JBBMEG010000022.1, forward strand.
CACATCCTAAATGTGAGGAAATTTACAATGAATTGAGGGATTTAACTGCTAAAATGAAGAGTCTTGGTTATGTTCCAGATTATAACTTTGTATTGCAAGATGTGGAGGATGATGAAAAGGAAAACATTCTTACCAGCCATAGCGAGCGATTGGCGATGGCGTTCGGGATAATCAGCACGCCACCGAAAACTACTCTTCGAATCTTTAAAAACCTGCGCGTTTGTGGAGACTGCCACAATGCTACCAAGTTCATATCTAAAATTACTGAAAGAGAGATTGTCGTAAGAGATTCAAATCGATTCCATCATTTCAAAGATGGAGTCTGTTCTTGTGGTGATTATTGGTGATATTTTTCAAAAACAGCATAAGAAATAACTTTATTTATTTTTGTACAGGTTGTATTTGATTGACTAGGGTCTACACTTCCAGGTTCTAACCTCTCAACACAACTTTTAATAGTATTTTTCAATTTTCGTGTCTGGTGGCAAAATGATGAAATGAGAAGAACGAAGGGTTGATTCTTGATGTTTGGGTTAGTGAAAATTATTCTCTAAATGATTGCATTTGTTTTTCTTATGTTCTTTTCGTAATTACCTTTTATCCTTTCATAATTATTCTTCACTCTATCCTACTTATTATTTTATTTTCTCGATAATAATTATTCTTTTGATGATAGTTCTCTTTACTTTATGCACAAATAATATAATTCTTTCTATAATCATTTATCTTTCTATTCTCTCGGTAATCTCATTTTCTCCCTCAATTTGTTTTAACCCAAACACCTCGAAGTGTATTTTATTTTTCTCTGCCTACTATGTATGTATGGTAAAAACAAAAATGTTGTAACCTAAAAAGATACAAAACAAAGCAAACAAACAAAAATGTTGGAAGAAAATAAATGATTGGGGAATATGTTTCAATTGTAAATTGATGTATTTCCTTCTAGAGACATCTACTAAGTACTCACTCTACTAAGTTATTTTAATTAACGTTTTTTACTAATTTATTTTAATTGAAATGATTTGTATATTTTGTAAAAGATCAACAGATTTGAAATTATCCCTTATTTTTCTTTTTATAAAAAAAAACAGTTCCAATTGTGATTAAGATTTTCAATTGCATTTTTTTTAGCATCATATGACTTTCAAATCTTATATTTTGAAAACCATACATAAAAGATAAATTTGTTCATCTAATGACAATTATGTTGAAGAAATACCAATTATGTTGATGGTTGATTCTTACATGGCAATTGTTAAAAAAAATACAGTTACATGCTATCGAGCCAACACTAATATTACTGAGTTATTATTGTTGTGTTTTAGATTGATATTGACATTATATCCGAAGTAATCACGCATGTCCCTAGGTCAGTTATCGGGAGTAAAGTTATTGTTGTTGCTGACAATATATGCTATATTTTAGAGATTATGAGTTCTAATCGATTGATCCATCATTGTTGCACAAGTAAATGAGTCCATAAGTAATTTAAATTATGTGAGTCCAAGAAAACACATTCATGATAATATTTGAAGAAGATTGTTCTTTTCTACGTGGGACACTTTTTGGTGTACACAATTACTTTTCTTGTTTTTTTTATAGTATTATTATTTTTTTAAATGGTGTGAAATCTTATAATGCCACATACATAAATGGTAGGTTCTTTTTTTTTTTTTAGGACAAGTTGGAGGAGGGGAACAACAAACCTTATATAGAGGATATTACAGGGTGGATGTTAATGCATCACTAGTGTCAGCTGAGCCATGTGTCACGGTCTTGCTTGTCCAGTGCGCGTTGCACATGGTCGCATGAACCTCTGAGCTCTTTTTATCTTACTTTTCTAGCATAAGATTTACTTTTCATATCATTGTAATTTCATTTATGTTTTGGAATTGTATGACTCATCGCCATTTTGACGTTCAAGTCTGCGCATTAAAAATGAGCCAGAATGTATTAGAGAGGATATGACTCTTGAAGCTTCTCTCATACTAAGTATTGTATGATGAATGTAAACTAGTTGTTGTGTCTCTTATTGCATCTTGTCGTATAACTTTGAAAGACAAAACGTATTTCAAAACCTTATTTCTCTCTCTTTCGAAAGTCTTTTCACGAAGCACGTGATAGAGATTGCACCCGTTGTCTCACTAGTTCTGCGATTTTTGTTTGACTAACTAGCTCACCAGGTTAGAGCAGGTGCCTCACGATCGCTTTGCAACGACAACGAAGTTAGATCACGACATTATGCTCACTTTTGAATGGTAGGTTATGAACAAGTAGGAAAATTTTAATCAATTAAAATAAAACAGAAACTAAATAAATCATTCAAGTGCAAAAACGACGTCGTTTATCAAAAACAACGCGACAAAATGGATTCTGTATGTTCATCGTAGACGGCGAAGCAATCCAAATCTACAACGAAGGTCAAATTACGTATTGAAAATCTACGCAATTGCCAATCATTTCGGCCTTCTGAAAATTTCTTGATTTAGTCAAATCAAGTTCTATACATTTTACTGTTCTTCTGATTCTCCCTAAATTACAATTCCGAACCGGTGGATTCTTCAAAAATTTGTTGCTTTTCTTCACGGAAGCGATGGATGCCATCTTCAACAAGCTCCGGAATTTGGACGCTTACCCTAAAATCAATGAAGATTTCTACAGGCGGACCTTGTCTGGTGGCTTAATCACCCTCGCTTCCTTCTTTATCATGCTCTTCCTCTTCTTCTCCGAGCTAAGTATGTTTTGAATCTGATGCTCTTTTTCTTTATGAAATTCTTTCCCTTCCTTCGGTTATCTTGTTAACTCGCGATGTTTATTCATGTCGTTGCTTTTTTACTGGCTGTTCATTTTGATGCTCTTTGTCTTCTTTGTCTTCTCGTGGGTGCCGTAGAGCTTTTCAAGGGCCTCATTGTCATCGGAAGCCCTTTCCTTAGTGTCTGGGCCAGTTTACAAGAAAGCTCGGAGAACATTAATTCTAAGTTGTTGGATCGCCATGGATTGAACTTATTACTTGGAGTTTTTCAAAACCCTCTTAGACCACTGGGACAACCTAGGATAGTTGGTGATTAGGGGCATGGGTATTGTAATGTTTTTCATTTAGTTGAATTTATCCTTACTGGCAATGGTTTTGAGAAGATGTACTGAGGAAAATCTGTAAAAAAAAAAAAACTTTACAAAAAGCTGGATTCCTATGACATTCCTCATCACTCCGTCTAATACTTTACCATGAATAACTCGAACAGTTTTTCGAAAATTTCATCTTCTTCAAAGAGGAAAAGATTGAATCTTCCACCACACTCTGAAAAAATGATAGGAAAAGTCTTCCACTGGACTAGAAATCTAGCAACGGACGTCTCTACACCCCTTCAACACAGCAAAAATTCACAAAAGTATCAATGAGAGCCACAACATCAATTGTCTCCCTATCAAACGAAAGACTATGGAAACTCAACAAGATATAAGGAAAATGACCCAAATGCCTCATCAACAAAGCGATATTTCATACGGGATACATGAAATATTCAAGGAAACCTCGAATAAAGATAACTATCACCTATCCAAGTATCCTCGAAGAATAATTTATTCATCTCATTCCCCACAAAGCTAGAATTAAACCTCGAAAATGAAAGTAAATCCTCCATAATGCCTTTCCAAGGATTCCTAGATGTGCCCCAACCCTCGCGAACATCCCACTCAAAAGGTAAAGACCCATACTCGCTCACAAATTCACAATAGTCCTGTGCCAAGGAGAAAAGACTAAAGGAAAATGCCATAACCATTCAGCTAACAAAGCCTTGTTACGAGTTTTCCATAAACCCCATGCCTTGAGTTCAACTCCTTGGACACTTCCTCTCGATTAATCAAATAAGTTGTCTTCCCATCATCTTCTCCCTCCTAAAGGAAGTCTAGTCTCTCAATCCCCTTACAAATAGAAACATGCATACTGTTCTCAAGGGGTGACGCGGTGGTGGAAAACTTGCATTTTGAATGTGTGCTCCCTTCAAGGTCCTAGGTTGAGACTCACATGTGACATTAATCTATAGACACCTCTCATGTCTCCATTCCTATGATATCTCTCGGTGCCTGGTCTAGGGATGGACGTGATTACCTCGAGTAAAGTAGAGTGAAACTTCAATTTCAAAAAAAAAGAAAAAAAGAAAGAAACATGCATACTAAAGAAGCGAAGGAAGTAGGTTGATATGCCGCTTAACACAGATTGAATGAGTTTAACCTACCCCTTAGAGAAAAAATGTCTCTTTCACGAGGACAACCTCTTAGACTCCCTCGGAGAAGAGGAGGTTGGAAAATTTTCTAAAGGAAGACCGAAATAGGATGTAGAGAAGTTGCCTACCTTACAATTCACCTAATCCGGCCAGCTTTTCTGCTTATCTTCCTCGTAGTTCAAAACTAACTAGTGCAATTTACTTCTACTAATCTTTAAACCCTAACACTTTCTCTAAGAAGGTAAGAAGGTTAATAAGATTGACAATAGAGTTATCGGTCCAAACTCAAAAACTAAAAAGACAGTATCATCCGAAAATTGAAGGATATAGCTCAACTCACATGAAAGATAAACTTATGACTAAGAGGTCATGAGTTCAAATCTTTAACCCAAATGTTATTGAACTAAAAAAACATGCTTGAATTAAATGTAAGATTAAGGATAGTTCATTAGATTCAAATGACCCATCTTCTGTTCATTCGCAACTCCCTCCATTCTATTTCAACCCCGTATTGGTGTACTCCTATTGGATTAGGAAACATAAAAAGGTTCTTAAGAAAGATTTAGATCATCATTGGGTGGTAACTAAACTGTTATGGGCGATCGGAAAGCTACAACAGTCACTCTTAGTCGTCTCTTTCTATCAAATGTTGTGATTAATCCATTATTTGCAGATAAGACTCTGATCAAGGTATCTGAAATGCATTTTTATGAGCTTATTTCTACTCCTGGTTCCTGGCAGGAATACAAAAACTTTCACTTAATGATTGTAAGATGGAATGCTGCTCTTCATAGTCGGCCAAGTGTCATTAGAGGGTACAAAGGCTGGATTGCAATTTCAAATTTACCCTTAGATTATTGGACTTGACAACCTTTAAAGCTATTGGTTTGCATTTTGGGGGGTTATGAAAGAAGTTAGTTCAGAGACACTTAATCTAATAAATGTTGTCGAGGCTAAAACTAAGGTAGCACCTTCATGCATTTTGGTGATATCGTTAATCTGGATCCCCCCCCCCCCCCTTTCCGCATTGTGAGTTATTTATGGCGGACTTTACAAACCCTAGACCTCATTAGGCTTAGGTATGTTATGGATGATGAAGGTCTTAATCCTAGTGTTGTGTTACTCTTCTAAGTTTCTACAAAGCATACCTCCCTAGCAGTTTTTTAAAAAGCCCACTCAGGTGCGCGCCTAGGCCCAAGGCACAAGGCGAGGCACGATTAATAAGGCGCGCGCTTTTTGGCACCTTTCTTAAAGCCTTAAGGTGCGCCTAGGTGCACTTTGTTATTTTTACTCTTTTACCTACAATTTTTGTGTTTTTTCTCCTTATAAGCTTTGGTTGTGCATATATTTGAAGTGCGTGATAAGTTTTTTAAGGTATTGAAATATTTTGAATCACTTATGTATATTTTGTATATTATTCTTAATTAAAACTTCATGTCTTTCTTCGAAAATGAAAGTTAATAGTTGAACTTTTATGAACTTTTATGTATTTTTATATAAATTTTAATTAAAACTTCATTTCTTTTCTTGAAAATGAAAGTTAATAGTTGAATTTTATGTATTTTATATATTATTCCTAGTTAAACTTCACTTTTTCCATGAAATGAAGGTTAATAGTTGAATCTTATATGTGCTTTATATATCATTCTTGGTTAAAATCTTCATTTCTTTCCATGAAAGTGTTTTATTGTGCATATATTCATATATGTGTGTGTGTGTCTATATATATATATATATATTTATGTTTTTTTTATAGTGTCCCTTAAGTAAACAAGCCCGTGCTTTTTGGTGTGCCTTGCGTCTTGCGTCTCAAGCTCCAGAGAGCCATTGTGCTTTGAGCTTTTTAAAACACTGCTCACTCGTCGAGGAATCCTTTTTCATTATTTGAAGATCGTATCCAACCAGCAATAGATTGCCAGCCTACCCAAAAGACAGCGCACCCCCACCCTGATGCTCTTGTTGAGGAAGCTAACCCTGGAGCTCTTCTTCAAGAGCCCCCTAGAATGACTATTGACACTCCTACCGATCAAACTATACCTGACCTCCTCAACCCTCTTAAAATTGTCGATGGTGAGATTCAGCCTGAGCCATCACATGGCCTCATTTCCCTTGCTTATAATGACCTAATCGACACAACCTCAAATATCGATGTACCTAAACCTTTAACCCGTCCTCCCATTGTCCCCAATCGCTCTTTTCATTCTCCGCATTCGACTCTTCAAGAACTCTAACCTTAAACTCCCAATCAAAGAGCTTCCTTTCCATTACTCTCGCTGCTACCATTTTAAGAACCCTCTTGACCTCATAAACCCAGATCACTTGGTGACTTGGATGACCGTTGTACTTGTTTGCTGGTTGGTGTTCGTGACAAGAATCAGGTGGGCCTTGCTCTTCTATCTCAAACCTACGTCTTAATTGTTCTAAAGTCGACAATAAATCAATGTTACTTGGTTCATTCTAAGGAGGTAGTGGTTGCTTCTGAGAATTCTTTTGATATTCAATCCAAAGAAGAGTTTCAACCCCCTTTTGAGGTTTTGGATGTTGAATCAATATTAAGTGCTAGCTCCTTTGATTCCTCTAGCATAACACTCCCCCTGTGGAGGATGTTTTCTCATCAAATTTAAAGGAGCTTTTCTTACACTATGAAGTCAAGACATGAATTCAGGATCAACAGTTAATACCTCTGTGCTCGACAAATTTGTAAACATTGTTCTAATAAGTGGTCTGCAGTTAAAGACTATTCCGACTAAATCTAGCTAAGTTTTTGTTCTTGAGGCTTTATAAAGGCAGTCTATATAGCTTTGGGATTTCGGTCTTCGTCCATTTTTTATTTTAAAGCTCTTCTGTTGGGGCTTTTGCTTGCAAGACCTTCTATATGTGTTTGTTGATATGATATAAAGGTATTCCTGATCTTCCAGTCTTTGGAGTAGAAGTTTAATTCAACCGCTTTACATGCCTTCTCTTGGAGTTTCTTGTTCTTAATCTGAGCCTCTTTTCTGCTTCAGACCTCTTGTCCTTTCGTCGGGATGTTTGATTTTTTTATAATGTTGTTTGTTTTCAATTTTTTTCGTGTTGCTCTATAATTTTGTATTTGTTTTTTTATTTTTCTTTATCTCATATCCAAAACTTTGTTTCTTTATTTCTCTTAATGAAAAAGTTCGTTTACGTTTCAAAAAGAAAAAAGAAATGAGTAGAGTTATTATGAACTGAAAGCAAGAAAAGAAGTTTCAATGTGGAAACTTTTTGAGTAAAAAGCTAAAGTACCTCATATGTAAGTTAGAACATTAACATTTTACAGGTTCTTTAATGTACGCAACACATCCTACTTCCCACCTACGAGCTAAGTGAGTCAGTAAATGATGTCCTGTTTTTTTCACCTCCAGTTCCAACTGACATCAATGAGGCTCCTTCCCCAACTTGACTCTTTGGCAAGTATTGTATTTTTTATGGAGACAATTCATTTCTTTTTTATGAGCTCTTTCATGGACTCTTTTGGGGCAAGTATCTTGTTGGGCCTTGAGAAACGTTTAATTGTCTCTTTAAGCTATGCTTATAATATTGGGTTCGAGTCTTTTGACACATGATATTTCCCTCCCTTCATACTTCTTTATTTTTCCAAATTCATATGGCCTTTGTTTCATCTATGTGTAATTTGAAAATATATTTTAAGTGTGTGTGGTTTTAATTTCTTTTATTTTTAAGCTTTTTTTTACGATCATTTGTGATTTGTGGTTTGCAGAATTATACCTCCATGCTAAAACTGAGACAAAGCTCATTGTAGATACATCAAGAGGGGGAAAATTACAGATAAATGTAATTATGAGTTTCTGAGGCAATGATTTTTTTATTGGAAACCAGAAAATAAAAGTTTCGAGTCTACTATACCCGGGTAATCCCTAGGCCAGACACCGGGTTTTGAGACAATGATTTTAGATCGTTCTTTCTTTGCACATGCATTGACTTTAGTTTTAGTGTTCTCCTTTAAAAACTTTTAAGTCATTATGTATTCCCTTTGTTGGTGCTTCTTTTTTTTTTTTACTTCATGGGATTCAACTAAAAAGATAGAGCTGGAAATGAAGCTTGATTGTTGACCATTTTAAAGTTCTAACAATATAGGAAACTGCCAAGTTTAATTTCTTTACCCGATGGTGATAGCCGTGGCCCGTGGGTTGAGAGAGCTTTATCTGTAGTCTGAATATTGTTTATTAATGTCATTCAACTAATACCCCTTCTTACCAAAATGTGAAATATTGATTATGAAATAGGTTTATATGGTTAAATTGTTTAAAAAAGAGAATAGGTTCACATGATTATTTTTTTTAAATTGACTAACTGTATAAATATGAATTGCAGTTTATGTTCCTCTTGACCTATTTACCATCTTTGTTCTATTGGCTCGATCAAACCTTATCTTTTTTCTTGTTGATGCAGTTTGATATGAGTTTTCCGGAGATTCCGTGTGCTATTCTCAGTCTTGATGCCATAGATATTAGTAGAGAGCAACATTTTGATATAGTATGTGCTGGAACCACCAGTACTATGTTTCCAGATCTCTGATTATTTTTAACATATTATTTTTCTATTCTATCAGTTAACCTTAACTCAGCTAGTATCTTTCCATACAGTCCACGTAGTCTCATTTTTCCTTATGGTTGGATATGTTGTTCTCTTCAGAGACATAATATAATCAAGAAAAGAATTGACTATCATGGCAAAGTCATAGAAGCTAGACCAGATGGCATTGGTGCACCTAAGGTTAGTAGGGTGCATTTTGACGGTTGTGCTCTCAAAAAATGATTTCTTGTATTATCTGTTTTATAATGGTGTTTTGCAAGGTTTGTGGTACCACTTGCATTTGCTATAACGTTCTACCTAATCCATAAATGACCATACAATGTTCCAGAGTTTTCATGAAAATAGCCTGACAGAATACTTTTTCTTTTTAACCAAATGAGAATATGCTAATCTGATTTATATCATAAGTTCTGTTCAAGTGTTTTTAAGGTTTTGAGTTTAACATATGGGAGTGGATGATTTGAATCTTTAATCTGTTGGTTGAGGTTATAATACATTAATCAATTATCTATATTCAAGTTGAAATTGTTATCAAATTTGTTTCTGCACTTACAAGCTGTTGGATATGCTAAGTTGCTAACTACTGGGTTGATGAGAATAATTTTCTATTTAAAGAGGGGGCCTGCTTTTATTGTGTCCGCTTGGACTGTATGCTTCTCTTTATAATTACCTAATTTGTTTAATCACTGAAAATTTGGATCTAATTAAAAGCTTGTTTGGAAATTGATGTGCTTAATGCGATAGTTATTTATTATGTTCGGGATCGAATTCAGTTCTTTAATGTGATATGTAGTATTAGTTCTTGGAAATGTGTTTGAAAGGGCTGTTCTTTCATGTAAAATATGTTTCCCTGTGTCTTTTATCCCTCAAACACATTATTTTCTGGCGTTCGGGATTTTTTCCATTTGGGATGTACATCAATTGCATTCAGAACCATATAAGCAGCTTTGATCTTTGAAAACCATATTAGATTCACGAAAAAAATGCTTTGACCTGCTAAAATAGCCCCAAAATTTGCTAGGATACATTTTTAGTTCTCCCGGACCAGTTTTCTTCATTATATCCCTCTTAAAGCATACATTTTAAGAAGCAGATTCCTCCATAAATGCATCGATAATGGGGAACTGATGAGTGATAAAATAATCAGGATTAAATCTCAAATATGCATAACTAAGTGCAACTTTTAAGGTAGCTTAGAGATGACAAAGATGTTAAAGATAAAACTTGGATAAATTAAGTTTCTTTACCAAAAAGTAATATTTCTCACCAGCTTATCTTATGGAGACAATGATTCTTGGTTTCTTCGGTTAGTTTCTTACTTTAGAAAAAGTTCTTTTTTTTAAGAATAAAGAGGCATTTTATGCACGAGGCTCACAAAAAGACAGCCAAAGGCAATGTGTACTATTTTACAAAACAATTTTCTGTTAAGACCAAGAAGCTAAAGATTTCAACTGAAATCTTTTTTTATTTTACTGTAAATCTTTCTTTTGGCTATCGATATTTCTTTCTGTTTAATCATTTCTTTCTTCATTATCCAGATTGAGAAACCGTTACAGAGGCATGGTGGCAGGCTGGAGCACAATGAAACGTACTGTGGTTCATGTTTTGGAGCAGAAGCGGTACTTGCGATACTCTATAATTCTTCTATAAAAGAAAAAAACTCTATAATCCTTTGTTATTTTTGTGGATTTGCAGTTATTCTTTGCATATCTTTGATCATGATTCTGGAGCAGAAAGGATGTCTTTTATTTATCCTTAATTTTGTACTATTTATTAAATATATTCTTTCTGGTTTCCATTGTTTGGTTTGCTCTATAGCATTTCGTATTGGTGTCAAGCCATTTTATAATTTTGATATTCATCTTGGTTTTTAGAGCATTGTTATTTATCACATCCTTTTATCTACAGAAAGTACAATGTTTATGAGCGACTTGTATGTTTCTGAAATGAAAATCATTTATGGTTTTGCTGCTTTTGATTCTTTTTTTTAGAATAAAGTTCCACATAGTTCTTATCCCTGACACTCCCTCTCTTGTTTGCAGTCAGACGATGATTGTTGTAATTCATGTGAAGAAGTTCGCGAAGCATACAGCAAGAAAGGCTGGGCTATTACCAATCAAAATTTGATTGACCAGGTACATCATATAATTGCCATTTATAGGACATTTTATGGTGCTTAGGACTATAGGAGGGAACCAGGTAGCTCTTCACTTAAATGTGCAGTCTCATCAAGAAGGGAAAAGCCATGAATTTTCCCACAATGTCATTCGAGGTTGGTATTTTACCTAAAAAGTACATGGCATCAAATCCCGAGGTTTAAATTGGCAACGAGAGTCTAGCTCAACAAACATACAATCTGCAGTTATGATCAAGAAGTTATGAGTTCGACTCTCTCATCCCTAATTTGTTATGAGTTCGACTCTCCCACCTTAACTGACACAAAAGTTGTACAAGAATTATATCCTTGTACATATACAATGATGGAGTAATATAGAAGAAATAGTCTTCTATATTTCGAAGTTTCTCCATCCCAAAGACTCAAAGCAAAGCTCTTATGGACCAAAGCAAAGCACAAATCGAAGGGATAAGGTAAGCAGTTAGAAGAGAGCTGTCATTGCAACACCTTAGCAACACCTCAGCTGAATTATGATTTCCATTAATCATGATCCACTTGGGTGTACACGGGTTGGGTTGGGTTGATCACTTTAACCCAACTCCACTCAATTAAAGCAACAATCCAACCTATATTTTCAGGTTGGGTTGGGTTGGGTTCATCGATTCACGCAAAATATGTATTTTTGTTAAAAAAAATCAAATGTGAAATATTAGTTACTTAGGAAAATCTGAAAGTTGTAAACATATGTTTATTTGTTATAAAAATTATAAATAAAAGTGTAAAACCAGAAAAAATATATAATTTTGTTAAAAAAGAAAAATCAAATGTGAAATCTTGGCCGAATCTGAGAGTTTTAAACATGTGTTTTTTTGTTAAAATATATATATCGAAAACATGACAGTCCGAGAATGATGAGAAGCAGTCACACGCTCAACCACCTCACCACTCGTTCTGTTTGTTAATGCTTGAACAAACATAGTATATATCGGTTCGGTTCGGGTTGAACAGAGCCAAAATTGCATCAACCTGAACCAAAATTTTTGGTTCTCCCTATTTTTAACCCAATCCAAACCAAAAGAAAATTCAACCCGACTCAACCCTTATGATTTGGGTTGGGTAGTCCGGGTTCTTCATGTTGTTGGTTCTTTTAGACATCCCTAATCCACACTATCCATGCTTTATCGGAGATGGAAAAGAAATTTGATTTTCAGATGTTAAAACTCTACTATCTCTTGTTACACTCCAATCTACTATCTCTTGTTTTCCGTGGCCCTTACTTCTAACCTCTATGATTTGTAAAATTGGAAAACACCCTAGGAGTTTGACAGTGATACCATGCTACTTGCTGTCAAGGGCAAAAGCCGTCATTTGCATCTGTTCGTCTTCCATCTTTTGTTTTTGGATTAGTTGGAAATTACTGATTTTCAATTGAAGCATTGGTTTCAAATTCTGAGTAGGAAGAGATGGCTGTACTATTAATTACAGGATTGTATGTACCGTAGGGTCTTTCAGATTTATGAACTTTTCAATACCCTTATTCTTAAGTCAAGTAAATTTTTCTGCATGGCTCTGCTGTGGTTTACTTCTTCCTCTTTGAATGAAAACTAGGATTTTTTGTGGAAAGATGGGATTTGTGCTATCTTATAGTTTTTTTGGGCGGAGAGAAAAACTTTAAGAGGCATAGAGAAATCTACGTAGGATGTTTGAAACTTCATTGAATTCTATGTTTTTTGGGTTTCTCTCTTTTTTTTTTTTGTTTTTTTATTGTAATTACACTTTAGGCATAGTCTCTTTGGATGAGAGACCATTCCTCTAAGGGGTCTCCCTCTTTTTTTTGTTTGAGCTGTTTCATTTGCATTTGCATTTGTTCGGACTGTTTCATTCTTTTCTCAATGAAAGTTTTGTTCCCTCTAAAAAATGTACTTACTGCACCAACCATTGCATGAAACCAAAAAAGACTATCTGCATTCTTCACTTTGTTTGCAAGTGTTGTTTCCAAACTACAATTGACTTGTGCTGTCCGTTTTTGTGGCCAGTTAAGATTTATATGCCTTTTATTTTCAGTGTCAACGAGAAGATTTTATACAAAAGGTAAAGAATGAAGAAGGTGAAGGGTGTAATATCGAAGGATCTCTTGAAGTTAATAAAGTAGCTGGAAGTTTCCACTTCGTTCCTGGAAAAAGCTTTCATCAGTCAAGTTTCAATTTTCTTGGGTTGCTCACTTTGCAAACAAGTGAATACAATGTACGGGTTTATGCTTTCTTGTGTAAATTTGAAACAAAAATACCAAATGCATGCACATTGTGAAAGATTGTTTATAAAATCAATCATTTTTTTCTGCTGTGATATTTATTTAACGTCCTCTTTTACATTTTAAGTTTTTTCTACATGATGCAGGTAAGTCACCGGATAAATAGACTATCTTTTGGCGACCACTATGATGGCTTGGTAAATCCTCTTGATGGGTAATTATTTTTCGCCTCTATCAATAGTTTTAGTTGAAGCAGGCTTTTTCTTATTTCACTTTATATTTTCTAGTAATACTAGATATATTTTCTTACCAGTAGGCAGTATCAGTTAAGTGTTGCATTATCTGATAAATATATTCTTTTTTATCTGCTCATCAAACCTAATGCATACACAACATACAAAAATTCCTGTTTCATATAACTAAATTAATTTTATATAGCAAACTTACCTTGTCTAAGATGAGCTTCCATTACTTGTTCAGGGTGCATTGGGAATATGAAAAACAGAATGTTATGCACCAGTACTTTGTCAAGGTAAGATAAGTAATCTGTTGATTCTCGCACCATCTTTCATAGTTCAATTTACGGTGCAATGTTCTCTCTGGTTCTTGGAAGTTAGAAATAATTCTGAATGTGTGGATATATATTATATCTAAATTTCAGGTGGTTCCAACTATATATACAAACATCAGAGGTCGTACTGTTCATTCAAATCAGGTATTGCTGAAAGTGAAAGTACTGGGACGTGAAATTATGCATGTTATATTTTCACTTGGATGATGCCCTGAACTTCATACAACGATTTTGTGCAGTACTCTGTTACGGAACATCTTCAGAGTGTGGAGTTTGGAAGTTCTCAGTCTATACCTGGAGTCTTCTTCTACTACGCTATCTCCCCCGTTAAGGTTGGTAAATCTGCAACTGAAGTTCTTCTGAAAACAAAAAGTTACAATGCTTTTCATTGTAATATTGGAACTTAAGCTGTCACCACTGAGTGATGATGATCTGAATAGTGTCCCAAGGGCGGCACAGCCGTTGAAAGCACGGGCCTTGAGGAGTTTGCTTCCCTCGAGGTCCTAGGCTTGAGATCATGTATGGGAATAATTTTCAGATGATCTCTAAATTTGTCTCCAGTCCTTCAATGTCTCGATGCCGTAGCTAGAGATGGGCTAGTAGTGTCCCTTGGAGGTGTCTACAAATTAATGCGATCTTGAGAGGAGCATACCTTCAAAGTTCAAGTCTTTGACCATCACATCATCCTTTGGGAACAAAAAAGTTTTGTTTCTTATTAGAAAAGAACCCTTCATCTGTTGGGACTTAAATGTCATCACTGTTCTTTTAGATGTTTGAATAGATCTTTATAAGAGTGTTCACGGCATGTTGTATGATCCGATAACCAAAAGGTTATAGGTTCATACCCTTGCTCTCAAATATTGTTGAATTCAATATAGATCTTGTTCAAAAGAAGATCGTGAAAGTTTTAGTTTTTAGTGAGGCTAAATAAAGTAGGAGGCAACCTCGTCTGTGAACTTGTACGAAATGGAAGTGAACCAACCCATAAGGGATTTTATTTATAATTTGTATAACATATTGCCATCTAAATTTAACTTCCTTTTCCATGCATTGTTCAGGTGACTTATACAGAGGAGCATGTTCCATTTTTACACTTCTTGACTCACATTTGTGCCATAGTAGGAGGTACCGTATTTCTATACCTGTTTTCCTGTCAGCCCCGGGATAAATATATGCATATTTATTTGTTGGTTGATATAATTAAATTTTCTTCGGCCTAAAAGCTTAAGCTTAGGAGTTGGGGTAAATTTAATTATATCAATCAACACTCTCCTGACTTGTGGGTTTAGAAATTTAAGAAAATGTCCTACGAGTGAAATCCGACTCGACAAAAATTCGAACTCAAGAGCTCCTTCTTTGATACCATGAATTATTTAAATCACCAATGAACCAAAAAGCTTAAGTTTATGGGTTGGTCTAAATTTAATTAGGTCAACTATGTTTGCTTACGCATGGCTTCTTTCACCCATTCATCAATTGGACAATGTACCTGAGCTTTCTTTTATAGTCTCGTTTATGTAGTTATCTTTAATTTTCCTTGTTTTTGTTCTCTCGAAGTAAGATAGAAATTCTTTGGATGATCTTTGGAGGACCAAAAGCACGACCATATTTACATTGTCACTTAATGGAATCCTCATCTAAACAAGTATAGAAAAGAGTATTCTTTTCTAACCATACTTCGTACGCAAGTGCTCTGAGAATACAATCTTACAAGAACCCTAGCTTTCAGCTAAACATTGACTCTCACACGGGCATTGAGAATACAATATTTTGCAGGACTTTCTTTTAACAGAAAGGATGAGTCTATGAGCATTGATGAATTGGTAAAGGCATTGACCTTCATAGACTAGGTAACTAAGAGATTATTGCCCGTGTTCACCTATCTAAAAATTAATTTTTATAGCTTTCTTTGACTATTAATATAGTAGAGTCAAATAGTTGTCAAAATAATCAATAAGTCGAATGATTGTTCCATGAGAGTTAGACTAGTTAAAGTGTGTATAGACTAGTTAAAGTGTGTATAGACTGATAAGGACTCGCAAATATTATAAAAAAAAAGTGAAAGATATTGTAGAGTAGACCAAAGAAAGAACCATCCATGTGAACTTTGAAAACAGAACAAAGTGAGAGGACAATGAAAGAACAAGTGTTTTTGGAATATTTTAAGTTGTCAAGATGGACATCTGGGGGTTCATTCTTAGAAGTTAGAACCATCAACACTATTCTTTAGTGAAAGCATTTAGGCTATGTTTGTTTGCGGTAGAAGAGGAGTAGTTAACCACTACTCAAAAATCACTCATTAAACTCTCTATCAAACCACTCCATCAAATTCCACATCAAATATTTCATTTAACTACTACTAACATCAATTCTCAAACAAGTGATTAATTACTCAACCACTAGTAACATCAATCCTCAAACAAGTATTCACTCACTATTAACCCCTCCACTCCTCTCCACTCCCTCTTTTCTACCAAAACCAAACACACTCTTATTCTTCTAAAATACTCTTGATAGATCTTAAAACCTTCATTTGAATCAACATAATTATGCCCCCTGCCACTGGTTCTTATTTCTCCTATCCGACAGTGTTCTTAATAAAAGTGTTTTTTTTTTCTTTTTGTTTAGAAATTTACTATCCCTCCATGGTACGGTTTTGCAGGTATTTTTAGTGTTGCAGGAATTGTAGATGCATTCATATATCACGGTCAAAGAAAAATGAAGAAGGTTGAAATCGGAAAGTTTGGTTGATCTCTCAGCTTTTCTTTCACGTTAGTGCAGTTTTGTTCAAGTCTATCTCATTTACATGTTGCTTCCAAAAGTAGATTCATTTCCAAACTGAGGTTAAAATAGTTTAGTGTAATATGGAAAAAGAATTATGTTGTCGCCTCTACCCATTGTGACAATTTGTAAAGTACCGTATTACATAGGTTCTAATTGAGATTGTGATTGATTTCAATTGAGTTGATTATGGCTAATACCCTTTTATGCTTGCTTAGTAATTATGGGAGGGTTATTAGATTTAGGTTTCAATTTTGGCCCCGATTTTGTTATTAAATTGTTTGGTAAAATTACAAAATTAGTTTTGAAGGTCCGGTTTGACAATCATTTTGTTTTTGGTTTTTTGTTTTTGAAATTTAAGCTTATAACAACTAGTTCAACACATAATTTTCATGTTTTTGATATCTACGTCTTGTATTTAAAAACAAAACCAAAATTTGAAAGCTAAAAAAAAAAAACTTTCAAATACTTGTTTTGGTTTATGGAATTTAGTCAGGATCCATATTTACCTTAAAGAGAAGATGAAATATAGGTAAAGAATTTAGACAACTATAAACTTAAATTTTAAAAACCAAAAATAAAAAAAATGGGGTCTAAGTTTGTATCTATTAGGTCCTTACTTTGAATGTCTTTAAAACGTGTGAACTTTTAGATTTGTGTTAGATTTGATTCCTAAATTATAAAATGGTTTAGTTGGTGTTGGATTATTCAATTTTAAGTTTAATAAATTATTGTTTTGTTTCACTTTTTTCTAAATTGCTGATCTTGGACATAAAATTAATGTTAAAGTCAAGGCCTATTATATATATATTTTAAAGTTTGTTGACTTGACTTAATATTTAAACCATTGTTTCTCTTGCAAATTTTTCTTATAAAGCTCAAGTGAGCATATTGATATCATGCACCAGTTAGTAACATGTTGCATGTTTCTTCAACTCTCAAAATATTGGTGAATTCAAAAAAAAAAAAAAAAATCAAATTACCTCCTTGACCACCTACTCCCATTTTTTACCATGTACAAAAATTAATTAAATAATGTTATAAGATCACTGGAAATTCAGTAGACAAACTCATGTAATAGATTTTGAATGTCTCCAAGTGTTGGTGTTAATTAAGACTTAGTTTCATTTTTGTGAATGACAAATGTCCAAAGATGCTTTAACTATAATATATTGACAAGTGTTATATGTTTTATTTTCATAAAAAACAAATATTTAGTAGAGAAAACACTCCAAATATTATTCCGAAAAATGAGATATTCCAAGAAAAGTATATATATATATAGAATTTCATTCAAGTTATTGAATTTGGAATATGTAATAACTAATCAAATTTGAAATTATTGCTCATGTATGCATTTCTAAACCACAAAATCAGAAAAATATTATATAGTTTGTTGCATTATTCATACTATATAAAGAAGAGAATAAAGATTAAGGTATAAAAATTTTCGTGAACAAAAGTTGCAATATTATTATAAACCTATTAGAAATGTTTCAAAACTATGTTTGAAGTAAAAAAATAGTGCTAAACTATAGAAAATACCCCTGTACTTTGGGGTTTGTGTCAACAATACTTCTAAACTTTTAAAAGTTTCAAAAATGTGTCAAAACTTTAATTAAAGTTTTAAAAATAATCTTACTGTTAAATTTAGATTAAAACTGTTATAGTGTTTGGTTTCAAAAATAACATTGACATTAAAAAACTTTAAAATATCATTATAAATAACTTTTGGATAAAAAACATTAAACATTTGTTTGAATGATGTCCTTGATCATTCAGAAACTTTAAAAACTAGTCGTTTGAATAATGAGAATGAATATATTTTTAATGACAATAAAAATTATTGAGAATGAATATATTATTGACGTTTGAATAATAATGTGACTAAACAATTTCCAATTTCCAAAATTCATAATCATAATCTTCAATTTTCTCTCGAAAGACAAAAAATATATATATATATGTAATTAATTTAGGCATGGTTATAACCCATTGGTTTTTTTTTTTTTTTTTTTTTTTGAAATTTAAGCATATTCTGACTCAATTTCTATACAAAGTTTCATATTCCATAGTCTAGGTAAATTCTAACCAAAATTAAAAAAAAACATAACAAACTTTGAAATCTATTTTTTTGATTCTCAAATTTTGGTTTGGTTTTTAAAAATAAAACTCAGACGATGACATAACTATTGTAGACATAAATTTCAAAAACGAAAAACGAAAAGCAAAATGACTATCAAATGAAGCCTAAATTGTGTTGAGATGAATTTTGAAACATAAATGAAAATATTCAAGTAGAGATTTGTTTAACTATTCAAAGTTTAAAGACAATTTAGAATTGTTTGATTTTTAGCTTGAATTTGATTAAATAATTGAGTTATTTATTTATTTTAAAACTAAATCAATTGACGATAAGTAGAATAAATCATCTATTTTTAAATGCTATGAGATATCAACATTTGAAACTTTTAAAAAATGCCCCTATATTTAAAGGTCGGTCAAGAGTATTTTTGAAACTTTTAAGAAGTTCAAGAATATTTTTAAGACCAAACTTTAACGGTTTCCATCTAAATGTAACGCAAGGATATTTTTGAAAGTTTAATTAAAGTTTAGGGGCATTTTGAAACTTTTCAAAGTTTGAGAGCAATACAAACCTCCAAGTATAGGAGTATTTTCTATAGTTTAGCCTACAAAAATGATTAAAACATTGATAGAAAATCGACATGTCTGAATACCCTTTTTATCATATTTAACTTTGAAAAACATTATTATCATCACTATAAAATTTAGCCATGTCGATTGTCCATCCAATATTTCAAAGATAGTGTTTATTAAAAACGTAGATTTAAACAGTGCAACTCTACAAAGAATACGAGTGTTTTTAGAACAAGGAAAAAAGTTGATGGATATTCGACAGGAGTCATAATAAGAGTAAAACACAATGCTAGGATGTGTTGGTTGGATGTTTCTATCTCTCATCCAAAGCAATGGCTGAGGCAAGAGTGGACATTGAATCATCTGTTAATGATCTATCATCAAAAGATGAGCTATAATACTCTTCTCCATTTTCAATTGGCTTAATGCTTTCAATTTCTCTTACCACTTCAGCCATCTCTGGTCTCTTTTCTGGTGAAGCATTGGAACAATGTATAGCAATCTGCAAGAGATTCAACATTCCTGAAATAGCAGATCTTTGAGATGATATCTCTGAATCAAAAATCTCAGCCGTCCATTCTTCTCTAACTGCTCTATTAACCCAACCACACAGATCAATGCCTTGTGATCCTTCTGGTGCAGAATGAGATGAGATTTTTCCTGTCAAAAGTTCAATAAGTAAGCAGCCAAAACTCCAAACGTCTGACTTTCTTGATACTCTCTTCATTTGCTGATACTCGGGTGATGTGTACGAAGCCAAGCGCTGAGCTGCGATGGGAAGGGCTACGAGTGAAGCAAAGCCATAATCTGAAACAAGAGCCTCATCATTCTCACCAAGTAAGACATTTGAAGATTTCAAGTTTCCATGTGGGACTGTGGTGTTGTTTGGCTTTGTGTTTTGGTGGAGAAATGCCAAAGCTTTTGCCACTCCTTGAGCTATCATCAGCCTTGAACTCCACCTAAATGGAACTCTTCCAACTCCTCTGCCTCCTGTGTTGTTGCACAAGAAAACATCTTTCTTTACAGATAAAGAACTATCTATTTAGTTATGTATGGTTTCAACTGCATGATTTAACCTCGGTTTCGTTTGATAACCGTTTGGACTTGTTACTCAAAGGCAAGGAACGTTTCTCTCTTTCCTTTCCTTCTTTGTCGTTTTTGAAAATTATGCCTATAAATACTACTTCTTTATGTGAGTTTCCTTGTTTTATTATATACTTTTTACCTATGTTTTCAAAAACTAAGCTAAGTTTTAAAATATATATTTATTAAAAAAAAAAAAAGTAGTTTTCAAAACACTTTGTTTTTTTAATTTTTTTGTTTGAAACTGAAAAATCAAAGTTTCACTTCGCTATATCCAAGGTAACTTCGCCCACCCCTAGACTAGGCACCTGGAGACATGGAAGAAATGGAGACACAAGAGGTGCCTACAAATTAATGTTACAGGTGAGTTTCAAACTTGAGATCTTGAGGGAAGCACACCTTCAAATCCCAAGCCTTTAACCACCGTGTCACCCTTGGGTACAACTTTGTTTTTAGAATTTGGAGAAAGGTTTCAATGTTGTTTGAAAAGATGAAACGCATTGCGAAAAAACAAGCATAATTTTCAAAAACCAAAAAAGGGAAATTTATAGTAGTCAAATCTAGAAAATAATTACAAAAATGATAATTTTCTAAAAAAATTAGAAAATATAGTTATTGATATTAATGAGTGTTGTCGCATACTTTCTTATAATACTAGTATTATTGAGTATTTATAATACGTAGTAATGATTATGAATCCAAATACTTTAAAATTTGCAAACACTTATAATTACTCTGTGAAGACTTCATCCCGAGCAATTTCCCTGATTAAAAAGTTGAAATTTACATAAAGGAAGAGGAGAGTAAGAATGTAAAGAACATACCGTGGATTCTATCGAACAAGTTTCCTTTTTCTGCATATTTGTAGAGCAAAAGCTTCTCTTCTTTGGTGTAGAAATAAGCAACAAGTGGAAGCAGATTTGGATGTCTTTGCTTGGCAATAACCTGAACTTGCTTCATGAATTCATCGACCCCTAACGGTTTCAAGTCTCTGAGTCGCTTCACGACGATAGGCTGCCTGCCTTCAAGCATTGCCTTATAACTATTTCCAAATATGCCCTTACCTAGACCCTCAGCAGAGGCTCTTAGAAGATCTCCGAGTTGGAAACTCTCTCCCTCCTCCATGAAGATGAGCTTTCCTCCTTCATCTGCAGCAGGTCCTTGGTTCTGCAATGAAATATCTGTCAAGTTTTCATTTTTCTTCTCTCTTGTTTCATTTGTGGCTAGTTTCTTCATGAGCTCCTTCACCTCCCTATGCTTCTTGAAGTAGAGCAGCAGCAGCAATAGAGTAATAACCACAAAAAGTACCATAACAAGAATTAGCAACAAAGTGACATGAGGCTTGGAAGAAGAACTATCTTCAGTGGCTTTGTTAGTATCAGAAGGTGATGCTGTGTTATTTGACCCTTTTATGAATGAGTTGCAGGCAACATCAGTGGGTGGACCACAGAGTCCGGAATTTCCGTTGTAGGATCCCGAGCCAAACGATTGAAGAACCTTCGTTTTTGCAATGGAGCCATTGAGATTATTGTTTGAGACATTGAATGCTTCTAAAGTAGACTGGTTGAGTTCAGGTATGGAACCAGTAAGTCTGTTGTTTTGTAGCTGCAATGACTGCAATGAATTTAGACCGACGAGCGAAATCGGAATCGACCCATCAAATCCGTTGAATGATAGATCTATAGCCTTCAGCTTCTGGTTGGAAGAAAAATTGAACACATTTCCTGTCAAGGAATTGTTCTTCAAGCTTAATATAGACAATTCAGTGAACTTGTTCAATGCATTGACATTCATATTTCCCGCCAATCCCGAACTATCCAATGATAGAGATGTGACTCGGCCATCGACACATTGAAGGCCATACCAACGAGGAGGCTGATTGTCGTGGCAGTGAGTTCCACTCCAGTTTCTGTTAAGATAAGGGTCATTGAAAGCTGCCTTTAATGCATAAAGAGCATCTCTCTCATCTCCATTAAAGCCAACTAGAGTATTAACTTGCGCTAAAACAGAGCCAAATAACAGAATGACTACAATGAAGAACAAAGAAAACTCCATGTTCAAAAAAAAAGTCCAACTCAGAGCAAATGTTCAGTGGCAACAGATTTCTATTAAAGGTTGTCGATAAGATCAAAACCATCTTTGTTTTGAGTTCTTATTACAGCTAACAAATCTCTTCTCTTTTTTTTTTCATATTTATCTAAACGATACAAACAAGGGAATGATTTACCCTTTTTTTCAAGGATATTCCAGCTATGATACAAGGCTGGTTGTTTGACATTGTTTCCAATCCAGCTTGAACCGAAGGAGTACTTAAAATGTAAAAATTGTCCATATGTAGTTGTACTTACCGATAAGATTTGCGTGATTTTTTTTCATATCCATGAGTGTCCAAACAATCATACGTCTCGAGTTTTCTCATGAGACATACCGTCTACCCTACAATAATTAGATGTCAAGAAAACTAGTTCAAAATTATTATGTAGATACGTGGTTAATCATGAATTCGAATCTATAACTTCTTAGATTTTCTTTAACCACTAAGATCAATTCATAGTTCTGAGGATAGAAGTTCAAATGTTAGTTTGTTACCTTTCTTTGAAAACGGTGTTAACTGTTTATATTGAAGTTTTTAACAATAAAATTTGTTGTTAAAAAGGCAGTAACAGACAAGATATCAGTGGTGTATCTGCTCACAATATAGAGCATATGGGACAAATTCAGCATTGGAATCTGCTAAACTTTTTTGACTGCAACCAAAAAATGTAGTCGTTCATGTATTGTTGCTTTCTTAGCACAAAACTTAAGAATGAAGATTGACTATTGGATGACAGTTTGTAAAGATAGGTGAATTAAGTCCTTGAAATCTTTGTGTTAATTTCTATTACTTTCAAATGCTTATGTACATAAAATTAAAATTTGGGTTCTTTATGAGTTTGTTTCTAGCACTCACAAATGTTTATATACATTGCTGAACAATAATAACTAGCTCAACCGATATAAATGTGTGTTATCTGATTAGGTTTAATCAGATAGGCATTGTACATCATTAAAAGGCGATTGATTTTATTTCCATGAAAAACAATGGCCAATCAAGAGCAATTCGCTCTAGCATAAAAGCATTGAGTGATCAAATATTTCAATAAAAGCTTTGCCTCCTGAAAAAATGAATCATGTTCACAACACAAATAGACCAAGCATTTTCATTGAATCGACTAATCTAATATCCCTCTAATTCAATGGAACAAACATGAGCCAAAGTTTTACAGCCATCCACATTTGTGATCGGTCCCGACCTACTAGAGAAGAAAAGAGTTCATGTTAATAGTGAGTCAGTGACAAAACCTGCAGCATGTTAATCACAATCCCAGAGTTTATGGCATAAGCTAAATACAAATCATAAGCTAGATTGAATGTTTTGGCACAAGAGAAGGAAACATTTTCACAGTTCTCAATCTCTACAACTATTTGCAAGCACGATCGTAAATTGGCCTAGTGGTCAAAGGAAGTTTTGTAGAACTAAGAGATGATGAATTGAATTCATGGTATTAAAATTCATATGAATTTTTTTGACATTCAAATGTCGTAAGATCAAGCAAGTATGTCTCGTGAGAATAGTCGAGATGCATTTAAGTTGGTATGGACGCCAATAAATATCAAAAAATAATTTTAAAAAATACAATCATTTGCAAACAATCTACAATAGATTCTGGTTTGAGAGGAAAAAGATGAAGCTTGTTTGTGGTTTTTAAAACAAACAAGCTTCATTGGTTTAGGAAAAGAGTCTGAAACTCCAGGGATATGTGGTTTTAGAGAGTGGCAGAAATAAAAAAGGAAGAAGAACAGAAGGCAAACAAAATATCTACATTGAGAGAACTACACTACTTATGAAAATCATACCTTGCGGCCTACTCATCAGCATAAGGAAAGTCCTAACCTTTTTAGGAGGTGTTTGTTTGGAAGTTTTAAGGAACTATTAAAAATGAGCTTTTATAATCAGTTTATAAAAACTTCATCCAAACGAGCTATTATAATATTTTCTTCTTTATACTCACTCAAAATAACTCATCATTTCTAATGACTAAAAATAATCACTCCACAATTTCGCAAACAAGCACCTCAGTAACATCAAAGGCAAGTCACCAAACAGTAAAAAATAAGAAAAATAAACGTCTTATGATGCCCCTGGACCAGCCACGATTATAACATTAATTCAAATCATCATAGATTACCTTAGTAGTCAAGATTATGGGTTCAATACATGGTGGCTACCTACTTTGGAATTAATTTTCTAATAGCCAGAGTGCAGGTAA
>JBBMEG010000022.1:7300692-7338763 GCA_037832605.1 Cyclanthera cordifolia
AACACTCACAGAAAAGAGCCCATAACCCACTGACCCTTCTCTATTCTTGCTAACCTCAAGTGCTGACCATTGGGGCCACACAGAGTGTCAAAATATCTGTATTAGATTTCTCACCTCTCGATCTTGACTACTGATACTGCAAATTTTCAGTATACAATTTTAAAGAAGGCATGAAATGCTTTGCAGTTGGGTTATGGCATTGGTAGTCTTTTAGTTGAAGTGATTGCTGGTTGGCGCTACATGTATGCAGCCAATGTCCCAATTGCACTGGTCATGGGAGTAGGAATGTGGTGGCTACCATCATCTCCCAGGTGGCTACTTTTATGTGCCATGCAGAAAAAAGGAAATATGCAGGAACTGAAAGAGCGTGCCATAAGCTGCTTGTACCGGCTACAGGGTGCAGTTATTGGTGAGAAAGCTTCTGAAGAAGTGGATGAAATTTTGGACGAGCTTTCTTTTCTTGGTGAATCAGAGGCAACAATAGGGGAAATATTTCAGGGAAAGTGCTTGAAGGCTCTAAAAATTGGTGCAGGATTAGTATTATTTCAGCAGGTATTTGATATATTTGAACTATGTTTTCAAACATACAATTTGTCTATCGTTTGCTTATATTGGCATCGACTGTTGACAGATAACTGGTCAGCCTAGTGTGCTATATTATGCTCCCTCAATCTTTCAGGTACCTTTATTTAACAAGAAAGTTCTATTTCTGTACTCAGCAAAACTGTCTATCTGTTTATTACAGAAGAAACATTTAAAAATTTGTCTATCTGTTTACGTATACTACAGAAGAAACATTTAAATAACTGTCTATCTGTTTATTACAGAAGAAATTTTTTTAAAAACTAGACCATCAAGAGTACAGAGAAAAAATTCATCTCCGAAAGCTTCCAGATGTTTCACTCTTTTATACAAACAAAACATGCCTTTGTCCTAATATCACTTAATTTGATAGAGTGCAGGATTCTCTGCAGCTTCAGATGCAACGCGGGTGTCAATTTTACTTGGTTTGTTGAAGGTATTCTTTTTTATTTAATATCATTACGGGAGGGGGATTCAATGTTATCTCGTGGTTACTAGGTTATACTAGATGTCACTAGAGCTATGCTCTCGTTGAATGGATTTGTTATATAAACATGCTCATGGATCTTTCTTAAATGCAAACTTGTACAAGTTTCGGAAATGAGAATTAGCTCGTAATTCTATGTTGTGCAGTGTTGATCTGATTTAGATGTAATGCAAAGTTGAACAGATGCTTCCATTCTGTATTAATTTCTTCAACCTAATGCTGGAATCCTTATTCCACATGAATATTTCATGAACTTTTTAGCTAAATTTTCTAATGCTGCAGCTATTTATGACTGGAGCAGCTGTTCTTTTTGTTGATAGACTTGGGAGGAGGCCTTTACTCCTTGGAGGTGTATCTGGGATTGTAAGTTCATTTTGTAAAATCCTTGTATTTCTTTTCGTTTTAGCACTTGAACGTAAGATGCATGAGGCGTCATACTCATCACCCTCTACCAATTTTACTTCTACTTTTTGTTTTTGTCTTGTGTGTTTCTAAGTTTCTAACCTCAGCATTACTGTCATGACATATCAGTGGTTTTAGAATATAAATATTGGAATGCTCTTATTAAAAAAGAGAAGCATCTGACTTAAAAGCTTACTAACCATATGTCGTAAGTAACTTTTATATGGAATTATGCTGCTTTACTCCTATTAAACTGTCAAGACTTCGTCCTTTCCTTTACGGTTGAGAACTCTGTTGAACAGCTTCAACCCTCTCGCTATTGGTCAAGTCTTTCATATTCTAGCCTCGTCTAAAACTTGTAAAAGTCAAGCGTCAGGTGAATTCAATTATAGGCGCCTGTTGGCATTCCAACCTTCCTTCTCCTTTCAGAATTGGCCTTTATTTCTTGGTCGTGAATATCCGAGTAGATTCAATCTATAGTGACCACCTACTAAGAAATAATTTTTTATGGGTTTTCTTGACATCCAAATATTGTATGGTCAAAGAATATATTCCGTGAGAGTTGTCGAGTTGCACGTAAGCTGGCCTAGACACTCACGGATATAAAAATAAAAGCTTACTATCATGTCCTGTCCTATTATCTTTACAATTCATTCATGTGACAGGTGATTTCGTTGTTTCTTCTGGGAACGTATTACCTTCTCCTCGGCCACATGCCTGCTGTTGCTGTAGCTGCACTCTTGTTATATGTTGGTAGTTACCAGGTATTTTTTTAAATCCTTTGGTTTTCTCATGTATATGGCTCAACAATGTTATATAGTTATGCTCTTGCCGTATGTTCTACGATTTTCATTCTGTTTGCTTATGTTTGATGAGCATCTGTTGTCTTTGTGATTCAAATTCGTTTTTCTTGTTCAATTAGGTTTAATTACCAATCAATCCAAAAGCATAAGTTAATAGGTTATAGGTTGAAGTAAATTTAATTATTTCAGTTAACACTCCTATCATTAAATCACTATTGATTGGGCTTGGAACTTTGAAAAGTATCCAACAAGTAGAAATCAATATTAAGGATTTGAACAATGATCTTCTACTCTGATATCATGTTCAATTATGTTAAATCACCAATTAATTCAAAATTTTATGGAGATGGGTTGAGTAAATTTAATTGTATCAATCAATAGAGAATAAAATTCAGTACAAAAAACAGGGGATACATCAAGAAGTTAGGAGATGAGGCAACTCCTTCCAAATGGCTGAGAAATCTTTAACTGCAGGAATTCCTTAATCATTGTCGTTTAATAAGTTTTCCATATACTCTTGATTTAGGAACATTAAACTGTAAGTTAAGATAAGTGAAATTTGCTTGGCAGATATCTTTTGGTCCCATTGGTTGGTTAATGATTTCAGAGATTTTCCCGCTGCGGCTGAGAGGTCGGGGGCTCAGTATAGCAGTGCTTGTGAATTTCGGAGCAAATGCTCTTGTGACATTTGCATTTTCTCCATTAAAGGTTCGTCAATATATTGAATCCTGAAAATTTTTTCATTATCTTACTATTATAAAACTAGCAAAGCCATGATATTATTAGTTTCTGCGTTGAGCAAACAAAATATCATTAATGGTTTATCGTATAGCTCATGTTAGATTGCCAGTTTCATTTGATGAATAGCTGTGAATTGTAGTTTGTGGTTTATCCAGTTTCTACAATTGTGCATGCTCATCGATGACAACTGAAAGAAAATATCAAGAATTATGAGGTTTTTTTTTTTTTGGTAAATTATAAATTTAGTCCCTATGGTTTCACAAAAGTTAGAGTTTAGTCCTAATGGTTTGAAAATCTAGACTCTATTCCTTATGGTTTAGAAAAATATAAAATTTAGTCTCTATGGTTTGATAAAATCTAAAAAATAGTCCATGTTATACGTAAATCATAGACAAATTAAGTATGTAAATGTGATGTATGAATTATGTTTTTTTTTTCAATTAATTACTTATCTTACACTCTCATCATTAAACACAAAAACAACTAATTTCTACATATTTTATTCACCAACAATTACGAACGACGGACTATTTTATAGATTTTATCAAACCTTAAGGACTAAATTCTAATTTTTCAAATCATAGGGACTAAATTGTAGATTTTTTCAAACCATAAAGACTAAAGTCTAGATTTTGAAACCATAGGGACTAAATTCTAGCTTTCATCACACCATAGTAACTAAATTTATAATTTACCCTTTTTTTTTGTTTGAAAGCAGATTGAGGTTTAATCATGTTTGGGAAGGCCATTAAATTTCACAATCCCTTGGCGATGCTCATTCTATACACCAAAAAAGCAAATAATTTAAAAAACATTTGTAACTGAAGTTTCCTTTAAATTATTAATCATTGTAACACTTTTTGTTATACATAATTGAAACGATATCAAGAATTAAAGAATGTGAGACAAAGAACACACATTCACTTACATCGTATTGGCTACATCAATAGACAAATGAGTCGAACTATGTTATTTAGAAGATAAGAAAAGAAACGATTGGTCAAAACAGTTTTATGAGATTTTATATGAGAGTTTATGAGATCCAGCTCGGGCAGTGAGTCTTCTAGCTAAGTTATCATAGTGCAACATAGTTCAAGACATTTAAACACCTTCTTTTGTAGTTCTTTTAGTCTAATTCTCTACCATAGCCTTTAGATTTTGTTTTTCCTTCTTTTTAAATTTTCCAATATTGAAAGTACTATTATATAAATATAAAGTTACCTCTCAATACCTATTGGTAAAAAGAGGAGTATCGTAAGCATCTCTTTTTTTTATGACCCAAAAACTTAGAGCTTTGCTCCTCTAAACCCGATGGCATCACGGGTCTGTTCCTAAGTTGTGGCACCAAGATACATCGAGCGGATGCCGGAAGGGCCACATGGAAAATTAATCCCACACAAGTCTCTAATCTGGGATGTCAGGGGGAGTACACCCACGCACCTAGGCGATCAACCACATGCCTTATTAAGAATATAAAGTCTCTCCATCTTTCTAATGCTAGATTCTCAACGTGTTTCTTTAAAAATTCAAGATGATGTCTCTTTTGGGTTCACCAGGATTTCAAATCTTTTTTTGGACCGTTTGAGTTTTATACACACTTACTTTATAATCATGGAGTTTCATCTCAAAATCAATTGACAATAAAAGAAGTAGCTTAGGCAGGTAGGAATTTAAAAATACCTAATTTCCTAAAATAGTGGGGGAGGCATGGCCCCTCCTAGTCTCCGTTATCATACGCCCATGATCAAGCATCTTGTTCTGTGATAACGTTGGATGCTCAACAAAACATATATTTAAATGCAGATTTGCATCAACTTTGTTTTATATTCAAATGGTGGTGCCTATTAATTGATGACAATGAAAAAGATGTTTGATGATTGAATTAAAAATAATACTTATGAATGCAGGAATTGCTTGGAGCTGGAATCCTATTTTTGATATTTGCCGTGATTGCTATTTTGTCTCTGGTATTCATATTCTTCATTGTACCAGAGACGAAGGGACTGACCCTCGAGGAAATCGAAGCTAAATGTCTTTAAACTCAACTTTCACCGCTGATTGGAAGTCAAAATAGAGATCTCTTGTGGTAATTTTCTCGAAAATCGAAACTTTTTCTTCACTATAACTGGGGTAACCAATCTCATATGCTATCTCAAACTGTAAGTGTTAAAAACTGTAAATCAAATTTCATTGTATGAATGTTTTAGTTACCTAAAACTTTTTAATGTTGTGCATTGTTGTTGTTTTTATTAAACTTTGTAATTAGACCCGGTATTGGGTTGATCAAATATTTGAATTATATGTGAACACTTTTGTATAAATGGTGATTTATTGACCTTTAGCGGCTCCCGCTGAGAGACTTGAAGTCTTTAAAATATGATTTCTAAGAGATACCAAGTTTGAAATATAATGAGTATAATTATGAAATTTTTTGTTAGGTATAGATTAAGACTTAAGGTGGATGTGAGTGCCTCGAATCTGTAGCTATTGATTTCAAGTTTCATTTGATTGAAATCTATTAATTTTGTGCCTATTTTTATTGAATGAGTCATTGTTGTTAAAAATTCATATTACTAAATGTTAAATTAATAAATTAAAAGTAAAAAAAAAAAAGAAAAAAAAAAAAGAAAAAAAAAAAAAGAAAAAAAAAAAGATTTTTGTCAAAATTACCACTACAATTCAAAATGTTTCGGAAGTATGTTTGGATTTTAATTTTGGATGGAAACCCTTTTTTATAAATATGATTTAAGTTTTGTTTTAAAACAGTTTTTATCTTTGGGTTTTCAGCTTATGATTTTTTTTTTTTTTAGATAAATATTTAAAATATACCCGGGTAATCATGTCAGTCCCTAGGCCAACTACCGGAAAACATTAAATGAATGTAGACTACAAATTAATGTCACCGATGGGCAAGATCTTGAGGGAGCATACCTTCACCCTTAGGGACCCGTTTATAATTAATTTTATGTCCACATTAATTGTTTAATTAATTTAATTTGTTGTTGAAATCTTGTTTTTTTTTTATAATTATATTTCTCTTGTAATTTTAGTTTATCATCTATTTTATGTATTTATCATATTACTTTTATTTTTCCATGCAATAAAGTCATCAAATCCTAGCTTAAATTAACTAAAATTTTTGTATACCTGGTTTCAATTTTCAAGTTGAATGTTCGTGATAACTGACCAGAAAAAATTCATAAATTTAAATAAGTGACAATGTTATAAATGAACTATAAATCATAATGTTAAACTTGATGATTATGATTATGTGTGTCAAGAGTTTATTATGCATATTTCAAGTATGGAAATAAATTCAAACATTTGAGAAGTAAATTGATTTAAATCATTCGAGCTTGAAATCAATCTCACCAAATAAGTCAAATAATGATAAGTTAATATTCTAATGGTGAATAAATCTCTCAAGGATTTTCAAACGCATGCCAAAAGCAATTTAGTAAATTTTTGTTTTCTTTTTTTTGACAAATTTTTTTTTTCCATATTTGAAGAGTTATAATGGTTAACTTATAGTTATAAATTTTAAATCGATTAAGTTCAGTAACAAATCGTTACCGTGACATTTCAAATATTAATATATATTTATTATGGTTAATTTTTATGTAACAAAAAAAATAAGTAGAATATAAGAAATGTTGTTAAATGTGTTTGAAATAGGAGTAATATGTTATTACAAAGAGATTATGCTCATGGCTAACATTGTTTCAATTTTTAAAGTTTAAGGTAATTTTTTAAGCAAAACTTTATCGTTTCTGTCCAAATTTTATAGCCAAGGTTTTTATTTTATTTATTATTATTATTATTTTAATTTAGAGGTAATTTTGACATAATAATTTTTTTTTTTTTTTTTTAATTTAGCATTTAACAAATAACAGAATATGTATGTGGAAGTGGAATTTACCCAAAAAAAAAAAAAAAGACACAAAGTTGTTGTTTTACTATTGGAAGAGTTCAAAGATGCTGATCTTTGTGTAAGAGAACCCTCTTTCCCTCCTTTCCAAACCCTCCTTTTTCTGGTTCTTCACACTTTTTACCCAACTCACAAAAACCCCAAAATTCAGTCTCTTCTTCTTCATCCATATCCAGAAACTTGAATCGAGTTTTGAGTTCGAGAGCTCATGGGTACGGGAACCCAGCAACAACCATGCCGTGAAGACGACGCTGCCACCACAATTTCCTGCCAGTCGGTTTCCATGAGTGGCAGTGTCGGTTCTCCTTCTAGCCGCAGCGAGCAAACGACGGCGACGCCGGCCAGCGACAACACATTTCTTCGATTGAACAACCTTGATATCCATGGCGACGAGGCGGGTTCCCAAGGACCTACTGCGTGAGTTTTATCTGTTGTGATTTTGCCATTGTTTGTTGTTGTGTGTGTTTGAAGAATGTTGAGTGATGTTTGATTGATTCCTGATGAGGAGACTGTGAATTTGTGGGGTTTTTTTTTAAAATTTTTAATTTGGTTGTTTGAATTTGAATTGTGGGTTTGATTTGATTTGTTGAATGGGTTGTTGTTTTGGGACAGTGGCGTGAAGAAAAAGAGGGGTCAGCGAGCTGTTGGAGGGGACAAAAGTGGAAGAGGGCTTCGCCAATTCAGCATGAAAGGTGTTTGACTTTAGCCATTTTTGTTATTTCTGTCTTCATTTGGCTTGATTTGACTTTGTCTGTGGATGGACATGCATTGAACTGGTAGATCGTGATGCATAATAGGATTTTGTTGTTCTTTGATTGTTTGTTTTGTTTATATTGCTTGCAGTTTGTGAGAAAGTGGAGAGTAAGGGAAGAACGACCTACAATGAGGTTAGGTTGTTTCTCAGCTTCGTTTATTTGTAAAAAAGATCATTGATCATGTTCAGATGGAAGCTTTCCTAACTATGAT
This sequence comes from Cyclanthera cordifolia, assembly GCA_037832605.1. Taxonomy (NCBI): domain Eukaryota; kingdom Viridiplantae; phylum Streptophyta; class Magnoliopsida; order Cucurbitales; family Cucurbitaceae; genus Cyclanthera; species Cyclanthera cordifolia. The sequence continues at coordinate 7,308,602 of JBBMEG010000022.1, forward strand.
GATGCCTGTCCTTTTTATTATTTTTGGTTTAAACTTCACGTTTTCTAATGGTTCTGTCCATTTGTTTGATTTATTCATGCTGGATAAAAAAAAATTTCCAATGTGTTGGGCTCAATTTTTAGGTCGATGATTTAACACGATTTAACATAGTATCAGAACAGAAGGTTGTGTGTTCAAATTCATGTCAAGTCATTTCATCCCTCATTAATATTGATTTTCACTTTATGAGCATTCTCAAGTTTTCGAGTGGCGATCCCCGTTGATATAATTAAATTGAGGGATCAATATAATTAAATTTACCTCAATCCATGCTTATGATTTTATTTATTTTTTGCTTTTTGAAAACAATACTTCTTACTTTCAAATTTCGTAAGTGTATGAAAAAGATTTTAAATCTCATTAAGCATAGCGTAATCACACAATTATGATTTTACACGAGACATATCGCTTGACTCTACAACATTTGGATGTTAAAGAGAAATCTATAGAAAATTAATTCTTAGGTAGGTGACCATCATAGATTGAACTCAAAGCTTTTGGTTCATTGAGGTTTTTTTGACCACTAGGCTACTGATTGACGATTATAACATGATTCAACATGCGAGACTGTTTCTGATCGTCTCAAGTCGAATTGAAAGCTGCTTCAATAAGCATTGAATTGTATCCTATAATGCACTAGTGCATCTAGATGTTTGGTTTCACTTTTTCATCTCCTGTTCACTCTTACACTAGTCTCAATTTGAGTTGTATTTTTCAGGTTGCCGATGAACTTGTTGCTGAGTTTTCTGATCCTGGCAACAGTCTCGCGGCACCGGATCAGGTTTCATATTCTTCAAATTTTTGCTATTTTTTTTGTGTGGGAGGATTGATGTCATTATATCTTTTGCTCTTTTTATAACTCATCCGACAGCAACAGTACGATGAAAAAAATATCAGGAGAAGGGTATATGATGCACTGAATGTTCTCATGGCAATGGATATCATATCAAAAGATAAGAAAGAGATACAATGGAAGGGTCTGCCACGTACCAGCCTCAATGATATTGAAGAACTAAAGGTTTCACTTCAGTCTGGATATCTTATCTCACGCATCACGCATTCACTTCCTTTTGTTGTTTATATCTTGTTATTCAATGGTGCAGACAGAGCGTCTTGGGCTTCGAAATAGGATTGAAAAGAAAGCAGCATACTTGCAAGAGCTGGAGGAACAGGTAAAAACAGCTGTTGGTATGTTGTTGCTGTTTGTTTCTCATGATTAGCAATGGTGTTATCTTCTTATGGTCTTAGGATCGTATGCCTGATGACAGATTATGGATCGAATCATGTATTTTATTATGAGATTGATTCGATTTTTATTTTTGTCTCTAGAATTTTTATAAAATTTTTCATTTTATTTGTGTGATTTATTTGAGTGAATTTCATTGTGACTTCTTATTAAATACATGACACATTTTTCTATATGGGGGAGTTCTAATATTCTGGGGGACTTCATGCATCTCAACAGTTATTTCTAATAATTATTGTGGCAATTTCATAAATCTTACTCTGTCAATAAGAAGACCCTTTTCTTATCTCCATGTCAACTGGGTGAATATGTGGACTTTACTTCTTCTATACTTATTTTCCCTGTGATTAATTGAGTTATCTTAAATCCGAAATTAAAGTTATTGATACGTCAATGCCATTATTTTATGTACCTTTTTGTATTTTTAATGACTCCATTCAAGTGATAGACTGCACTAATGGTCTCTGGCTATCAGTATGTAGGCCTTCAGAACTTAATACAGCGAAATGAACAGTTATTCAGTTCTGACTCTGACAATGCTCCCAGTGGTGGCGTGTCTTTACCATTCATCCTGGTGCAGGTAAACTGTTTTCTCTTTCTATTCAAGTATTATGATCTTATCATTTCTTCAGAACCTTACGATGAGTGATGCTTTTTTTGGTTGAACGAGTGTATCTAAAGTTTTCAAAATCTCAAATGCCAAAATATCAGCATAGTTCCTTCCATCCTCTTCACCTTTTCAGTGTTATTGTACAGAATGTTCTTAGTTCTTTATTTGTTCTAATCTTTGCAAAATGCTTTTGGCCGTTGAATGTTTTAGAAAATTTTCCTATGGATTTTAAGATTATGGAGGTCGACGACCAGTTACCTTTATTTGCAATTCATATTATCTGCCATGAGTTAATTAATAAGTCAAGGGGCAAGCTACAAATTCCTTTGAAACTAGTTTAGCCTCACCAGTCATAAGACTGGGTTATGGTAAGAGATGCATATTTTAGGGAGATTGCTGAAGGGCCCTAGCCCCTTTTCTTAAGCCTTAAGACTTAATAACCTCACTAATAATACGGTAAGGTTTGATTTCTGAGTACTTGAATCAGGAGTCATCTTCTCGGAGCTTTATCTTCGAAGAAGTCTATTGATGAAGCAGTGAGGGGTATCTCTTACAGATCTTGCTATTTTGTGTCTGAACCATCGACAGGGGTTCAAGACTCAAGAGTATGGGTGAGTGCTTTAGGAACCTTTATTGGGATATATCATTTGAGGAGCAATGTAATATACTAATATGTAGTGGTTTTTTGGTTCTTAGGTATAAGAGATCCTCTCAATTTGGAAGCATTTATATGATATCCTAGAAAGATAATTATGTTTGTTGGTCTCTTCTGTTGGGCAGATCCAAATACTAATGTTTGTTTGGTCTCTTCTGCTGGAGAGATCTAAATACCGGAGATATGATCTGGTAAAATTATGTCCCAACTCTTGCCTTTCTCCAAGTTAGGCGGACGTGTAAAAAAGAGAAGGACCTAATGGACCGTCGCTTCTTGTGCCATTTCTAGCATTGGTTGGTTTAGGAATGTGCTTCAAACTGTCTCCAAAGGGTGGTGCGATGGTAGAAGACTTGAGATTTGAAGTTGCTCTTCCCACAAGGTCTCAGGTTCAAGACCTAGCTACCTGTGACAATAATTTGTAGACATCTTAAATGTCTCTACTCCTTCGATGTTTCTTGGTACCTAGGTTAGGGACGGACATGGTTACTCCGGATATAGTGGAGTGAAGCTCTGATTTTTCAGTTTCAAAAAAAATAAAAAGTGCTTCGAACTTTTATCTGGTCCTACTATTGCTGATAGGGATTATAGGTTTGTCATGCTCTTTTCTATATAGCCATTACTTCCACCAGTAAGCCAAGAATATTTGCTGATATCCATGTTATTACCCAGCAGCATTTAATTCCTTTCACCACTTATTAACATAAATTCTATAAAATTGTTTCTCATTTAGAAAAATATTTAATACTTTCGGAGTGTTGCAGACTATTGGAAAGTGATCCAATCTAGACATCTCCTCAGGGGTGTTATGTTATCATTCTAAAAATAGTATGCAGACTCTGGTATTTTAAGCGCCTATAATAAACATTTTTGCTCTTTTAGAAATGTACCTTGAGAATAAATTTATACCTTCTACCATGTTTAATACTAATCATGCTCTTTGTTTATTTTTGTTGAATTATGTAAATCAACAATCAACCTAAAAGCTTAAGTTGGTAGGTTGTGGTAAATTTAATAATATCAACTAACACTTCCCCTCACGGTCTTAAAAATGAACAAGTGAAATTAATTTTTAAATGGGAAGGAAACGGCTTTCTATCACTTGTGGACTTAGGGACTCGAACTCAAGACCTTCTGCTCTGATACCATGTTGAATTATGTAAATCACCGATCAACTGAAAAGCTTAAGCTGGTAGGTCGGGGTAAATTTAATTATATCAACTAACAATTTTCTTGAAAATTTTGAATTCATAGACACGGCCCCATGCAACTGTTGAGATAGAAATATCAGAAGATATGCAGTTGGTGCATTTTGACTTCAACAGGTAGATCTACATTCCAAATAATATATGTTGAAAACCTTGGAATTCTGGCAGTAATTCGATTTTCATTGTGGGTCGTGCCATTGTTGCAGTACTCCTTTTGAGCTTCACGATGACAATTATGTTTTGAAGGCAATGAAATTTTGCGACAGACCGCAATGCGATAACACGGCACAAAATTTCATTCCTGATCCCGGGGAGGGTTCTAGCATGTCGGGCATGTATCAACCACCCCAGATCCCTCTTCTTTCAACATCGAACACGCCTGTTAGAACTCCAACCTCACCACCACTTCCTGGAATTATAAAAGCTCGTGTCAAACACGAACATTGATCGGTTGACCAAGCTTGAGTGTCTTCTATGTGCATTAATCTCTGCATGATTGTATATTCTGCATGTTCTCAGCGCCGTGGTCTTCGCGATTATTATCGTTGGAATAATTCGTTATGGTGATAGTTCTCAACATCTAAACTTCATGCAAGCAAATTCATTTAGCTTGAAACTGATTTTAGTCGTTGGCTGGCTTAGGTTAATTCTTTGCTGATGCTCTTTGAGTTTTACGTTGTTTGATTAGTCATTTGATGTTCCTAATTCTTATTCCTCACCCATCCAGTATAAGTATAGATTTGAGATGTATTAGGATTTTGGAGGGTTGGATTAAACTTCAATGCTGATAATATGTTTACTTTGTATATAGCTAATGGCAGATGCTGACTCTTATTGTACCGTTTGAATGAAGTCTATTTCTTTGGCTTCTTGCTGTTTCATTATTTTAATAATCGGGAATTGGACTCCTGAAGGGGTGGCACAATGGTTAGATACTTGGATTTTGTAGGTGAGCTCTTTCTAGGTCTCAGGTTCGAGATCCATCTGTGACATTTATTTGTAGATATCTCTTGTATCTTTGTTCCTTTATCTTTGTTCCTTTAATGCCTTCCGGTGTCAGGCCTAACGATGAGTATGGTTATCCTGGGTACAGTGGAGTAAAGCTTCGATTTCTTGATTTTAAAAAAATAAATTGAAAATTGTAGTTTTGTCCTGCCACTTATCTGGGCCCTCGTGGCCAGCTCGAAAGCTTGGATTTAGCTTTTGTGGTGGAAATGGGCTTCATAGCAAATTTTGTGGTTTGTCTCTATCTGAATTTTGATTTCCATTATACTTGAATTCAGGGTTTTTTCCTAAATTCCAAAATCAAAAAACAAAATTTGTAAAACTAATTTTTAAAGTCTATTCGCTAATCATTTAATTATTTAAAATTGTGCCTACTTCTCTTCGTATATTTACCTGCATTTCATATTTCTTGAGGAAAACAATTAATTCTTGAGCAAGTTTTAAAAAACAACAATATAGGTAAAAAAATCAAAATAAACAATATTTATTAAATAAACGTAGGTATGAAGAACTCGAGCTAAGTAAAATATTTATTGGCATAATTTCTAAATATCAAAAAAAAAAAAGATTATCAAACAAATTATTCTAACAGGTCAGTTTCAAAATAAAATGGGGTTTTTAATTTAAAAAAAAAACAAAAAAACAAATTTTAGAAAAAATTCAAATATTATATAAATCAAATTCATTCAAGTTAAAAATTATGATTTCAATTAAATTCAAAGTTGACATTAAAAGTATAATGATCATGACTTTTAACATGTAAATAAAATTATTTTCTTAATTATTCTAAACATATATAAAGTTCTCTAAAGAGTTGAGTTTTTTCCATGAGGCATTGCCTTTATCTTGGGAGGTGTTTAATCCTCAGGTGTAGGAAGAGGTGATCTTCTTTCAGATTTGGGTCCTTTCAATGGTGATTCGTCGGTCATATTCGACGTGCATCTGTCTCTCTCCCTTTCATTTCGGGGAGAAAGACATTCATTCTTGGGGTTTTGCAAAAGCCATCCCAAAGACATATACTTCAAAATACTAGCTAGGATCATCGATAGCTTGTTGACGATTTCCAACCGCGAAGATAGAACGACCGAATAGTTTTAAGAGTTGCACATCAAATGTCACAGTGAGGATTTTATTTTGGATGTTGAGTGTAATGTTAAAATGAGGTGAAAGTCTGCTTAGGAAAAGAATGTGGTGTGGGGGAAGAAATGGTTTAATGTTAATAAAGTAGAAGGTAACATGTTTGAAGGGCCACAACATATTAGTGAACAGGGAAATTGCCTGTGAGATTTATTCAAGGCACATTAATGACGTCACATGGATTTAGGAATTTGTATAATATTAGATAATATGGAGTTTTACCTCAAAATTATTTGACAATTAAAGTAGCAGTACATATATCATATCTACGAGGTGAGTATCTCCAACATGTCTCATCGAGATGACTTTTTTTTTTTTTTTCCTGAAGACCATCTTGAATTGGATTATAACTTTTGGCTCGAAATATCTATTTTTGGCTTCAGATCCACTAAAGTCTTACATGTTTGGATGGAGTCCTCGAAATTTTGGGAGACCAATGTCTCATGTTGAGCTATGATACCGTAATAGATAATATGAGATTCTATCTCAAAACCAATTAAGAATTAGGAGAGTAGCCCACATATCATATGCACAAGATGAGCATCTCATATTGGATATGTGTCAGTGAAGGGATATTGCCTATTGATTGGTGGGTTGCTCGATGAGAGGAAAGTTACAACTTTCACAATGGACGAAATGGGTGATTGTTCTCAACAGTTAAAAGTGACGTTGAACCGAACCATCGATCTACTCGACATGATTCGATTCAGGCTTTATCTTAATCGATTTTGTCAAAAAATTGAACCAAATGGTCACTCAATCCGAGCTGTCAAGTTGTTATTTTATCTGTATATTATATAGTCTCGATACGTGTTTCCTCTCCCTCTAGGGTTCAAGTGTTATATACCAAGATCGTTCTTAGTTCTGATGGTTAGTTATTTTTAAAGAGTATTTTTGATGTGATGGAAAGGGTCGGAGAGGAAATAGAATACATGTTCCATCACATCAATCACTAATTTATTCTTTATCTTTATTTATTAAGCACTTCATTTCCGTTTTAGTTTCTTCTTTTCTCAAATTGGCTTACTAATAAGGTTGTCAAGAAGTTGAGATGGTTGCGCTCAGTTTCATTGTTAATGATTTGACATTGGATTTCGAGTCTTATTATTCAGATTCTTTGGATTCCACATATGGAAAGGTCATGGTTCATTTCACTTGCTATCTCTATTTGCTCCTTAGTTTTCCTACTGCGGTGTGTTGGATTGCAAATTTTATTAATATTATTTGTATAATTTCCAATAATATTATTATGTTCAAGTAACAATGAATTAAAATCAATTAATTTAAGGAAAATTGACGTAGGTAGCATATTTTGTCACGTGCCAAGTTTTTCTAAAATTCAATTATAGCCCATTATTTTTTTCAAAACTCATTTTTTGCCCTTTTGTTTCGGACGTCGTGTTCATCTCTTCATGCCTCTGTTTTTCTTCTTCCATATCATTTTTTTTTTGTGTGTAATAAACGACGAAGATGCCGACGCGATTGAGAAGGGCGGCGCGTGCACGTTTGAGTGAGATTGTGTAATAGCGATTGACAATTGTCAATGTCCAAATCGTTGAAACTTTCTTCTTCTTCTTCTTCTTCAATTCTTCCTCGGTTCATTAGCCGATTTCGAATTTCTCTTTGTTTGATTTCATTGATTATTCGCCGATTTTCAATTTCAAAATTTCACCTGAATTCTTCTTCCTTTTGAATTCTCATGGTTGCGATCGACATGTTATAGGCGGGCTTGGACTGGAGCGGCTACAAATCGAGGTTTCACTCGCGAATCGGAGATGGAAAGCAACTTTAATGGAGTTTCTCCTGAGAAGGTGAGAGTTTGTCTGGAGATGAAGAAGACAATTGCACATAGATCGATCAACTTCAATCAGCGTAATGTTCGACTTCAATCACCCAACTAATTGACTTTAATTAGAAGACTTCGATCAGTAAACTGATCGACAAACTTCAATCACTTACTCATCGACTTCAATCAATTTTTAGGCCAAGAGCTTTTTATCATTTTGATAAGCTCCCCAAACAAGTGCTATTAGGTGCTAATAGTTTTCGAATGTTCTATACACAAATTATTTTATGAATTTTTTAATATACATGAAAAAAAAACCTCTTAATTTAATACTTTAATGAAAATTGGTGGTAGATAGTGAATTATAGGATTATGAATTGAATTAAAGATTTTTCTTTTACCGTTTACTACTGAAAAATCTATAATTTTAATCCAATTTCTACAAAAAGTCAATTTAAAAATACAATTAATATTGTTCCGAAAAAAATACAAATTAAATCCGAAACAAACAAAAAGGGACGTAGGTCACAAGTTTACGTACAAAATAATATTATTTTCGTACAAAATAAAAAAAGAAAAGATAAAATAGGAAAAATAAAAAATAAATTAAAAAAGAAATGTTGATAAACCCTTGACATTCTGCTTCGTTTTTAAGCAGTCCTTCGTTTTCCCTCTCCCAATAGTCTCCTCTCTCTCTTCTCTCCATTCTTTTCCCTCCCCTTTCTCCATAGCCGTTTCTCTCTCTAACTCTCATTGTCTTTAGGGTTTGGGAACTCCGTACAGTACAGTACCCTTATATTTGTCTCTCTTGCTCGGAGCCTTTTGGTCGGAGTTGGTGCCTGTGCGGCGGTTCGGACTTTGATCTTAAACCATGGCAGCAGAGAAGCTCAGGGATTTGAGCCAGCCAATTGACGTTCCTTTACTCGATGCAACTGTTTCGGCCTTCTATGGTACTGGATCTAAGGAAGAGGTGAGTTCAATTTCTGTTCGTATTTTGTCGCCTGGTAAAGGCAGTGAATTTTTCTTTGATGGGTAGTTCGAGTGAACAGAGAGGGAGTTGTGTTGTTTTTTGTGTCGTTTGAATGTTATTATTTGACGCATTGCTCTTGTCAAAATTTCTCTTGGAATCTTGGTGGAGAAGTTTCGGAAATTTAGGGTTTAGTGTTTGTGGTTTTAGGTTCGTAATTTAGGGTTTATCAAAATGGCGTATACTCTGCCTCACGCTTTCTTCCTCAAGCTCAAGCCGCGTAAATGCTCCTTTTAACTCATGCTTGAGTGTTGTAATTTTCGTTTCGTGTTTTGGATTTTTAGTTTGATTGATTGAATACAACCATAGCACCCGTCATTGTCGTGGTTCATATCTTAATTTTGCATTGTACTTCGGAGTTGGAAAAATGCGTACATTCTGGTTAGTGTACGCGTACCTGGGTTTAGTTATTAGCCATGCAATGCACACTTTTGGTGATATACCACTTGGAAAAGGACATCTATTCATGCTTCTAATTCCACAACATCTTATATCACTTGGCAATATGCCCGACTATCTCAAGTCATCTAACGTAATTGTATGTCCTGGTTGAAAATATTGACCTTTTGAATGTTATGTGTATACAGAGGAGCGCTGCAGATCAAATTTTGAAAGAGCTCCAAAATAATGCAGACATGTGGCTACAGGTTGTGCACATTTTACAAAATACAAAGAATTTAAACACCAAGTTCTTTGCCTTACAGGTATGTCGCTGTACTACGTAGAAATATTAGTTTGATGAAGTAATGAAAAATCATTATGACGATCATAAGGTCGCTGTTCTTTAACTAGACATTGATTTTGAAGTAACAAAGTCAGAGATGTTTTTGTACTGAGACCCTCTCTCTCTCTTTCTCTTAGCTTATAATTGGAGTAGTTATCTGTGAATCTGTGATCTCCTTGGTTTCAAGAGGATGGCTTTCTCTCTTGTTATCTCGCTTTATTTTATTATATATCTCTTCATTTCGAGCATAATTAATTTTCTAATATAAGGAGTTCAAAGATGAACTTTGTGCTTTTTATTTTCTCTGATGGCTAAACCTTTCTCTTGTACCTTTTATTGTCTCCCGTTTATGGTCTATTATCTTCCTCTCTCCATCAAAGACAGATTCTCAATCCAACCAACTATAGTTAATAGAGATCTAAGACTGCTACCTTTTTTGTCACTCAAATATGATATGATATGCTGGTTCCCACATCAACAGGTTCTAGAAGGTGTAATCAAATATAGATGGAATGCGTTACCGGTTGAACAAAGAGATGGAATGAAGAATTATATTTCGGATATTATTGTGCAGGTATAAACTGTGTAGTCCTCTCTTTTTTGGTTGTTTGTTTTTGAATATTATATATTTCTTCTCTATTCATGCTGACAAATAAGGTTGTATTCTACCATTGATACTGTATAGCTTTCAAGTAATGAAGCTTCTTTTCGAGCGGAAAGACTGTATGTCAACAAGCTTAACATTATCTTGGTTCAGGTATTTCTTAGTCTAATATCATAAAGTTTGAAAGTTATTTTTTTTCTCTGTTCATCTTGATTAAGATATTTCTTAGTCTAATATCAGAAAGCTCGAGAGGTAATTTGGCTGCCATCTTGGTCATCTTGGTTAAGTTATTTTTTCCTCAATAAGGGTTTCCTCTACTCTGGTTGTACTAGTTTATGATTTTTATGTAGTATTTCCTTTTTAATTGTATAAAGTTCCTCCCCTATATGTTTCCTTATCAAGTTTCTATTGAGGGGTAATTTAGGGTGTTTCATTGAAAGAAATTTTTCTATGTGGTCTAAATGGCAGCCAAACTATTGGCTTGATTAAAAAAAAAACCCATTGCTCTTTACCCTTCACCTTCCTTAGGTGTGCTATTTCAACTGATTGCAAAACACCATATATATATATATATATATATATATATATATTTTCAATAGAAAAGTAAAACCATTTCGTCATAATAAACGTTTTTTTATTTTTATTTTATATCTATTAGATATTTTATCATTTTTATCTCACGCCTACTGCGAATGTGCTAAACTCTTTAATAATTTTGGGTGCTGAGAAGCAATCTCTTTATGAACGTCTCGATGGAAGGGTTAAAATTTATGGTCTTGCGACGAATCATTGCTATTTGCTACCTCATGAAATCTTAGAAAGAAACCCGTGAACTTTTTGTTTTGGATATGAAACAAAAAAACTTAATTACATGCTCTTTCACCAAAGAAAAAGATAGAAACCTCAACTAATGTAGATTTGGGAGAACGTCACTCCTATCAGAGAGAAGCCCCTTGCTCACATTGTGCTCGATGGAGACCTGTAAAAACGTAGCTACCAGATGCTGGTGAGGAAGGAAGAAATCTGATGTTATGTCGAAGAAGAAAAATTGACCAAAATATTTAAAGTCAAAGCCATCGAATGATGGCCAAGGAAGAAAGAACTACGTTGTCGGAGAAGAACACTTGGCAAAGAATGGTGTAGTCGATGTCATCTAGTTGGTAGTGAATGGTGGGTGTCAGTGGAAGCTTGCAAGCGTAAGAGGCTCAAATGGTGGCAAAGAATATCGCCGTTGTGGTGCCAAAAGAGAATGAATGGTTGCAAAATGCACTGCTAGAGAAAGAAGAGAGATCGAGGGACGCTTGCGATGATGATTAGGGTTGTTGATCGGGGAAGGATACAAAAGCAACACCAAAGGAAGGAGTAAGATTAGGATGGAGATGAAGAGAAATGCGGTGCTAGGTGAGACATATTGCCAACTAGGATTTTTTCGGGAGGAGAAATACAATAGAGGAACAAAGACGTGGCACCAGGGTTTTCGAGGAGGGTAATCTTTTCTCGAAGGAGGAAAGAACGAGCGCTATGTTTTTTTGGGAGGGTAATCTTTATTCTTTCGTCCTCCCCAACGCCATAGGAGTAGGAAAGATCGAGATGGAGAAAGATGAGAAAACAAGGAGTGAGGTTGTTTAGAGAGTTATTTACCCCATTTTGATGAAACCAGAGAATTTTTTAAGATAAGGCTTAAAAGTATTAAAGGAATATCATTGAGGTTTTGTTGATGTATTATGTATACTCTATTATTATTTGTTTTGTCTACCTTTCCATCTGTATTAAGGCATTTGGAATAGTTTTTTATCAACTTCGTTGGATTTCAGTTTTTCTCTCCTCTATTCTTGCATGTTGATTGAAAGTTTGTTTTATGTTAAAAAAAAGAATCTTGTGATGTCTTTATATCAACATGCCCCTTTTTTGTATGGGTTGAAAGCTTTAACAATTGTTATCGGTGCACATTTTGAGATGTTATTTGGATTCAATACAGCTCATTCTTTATCTAACCATAGCTTTCACTATGCAATAATGTTTTTATTTAACATCAGGTATTAAAGCATGAATGGCCAGCTAGATGGAGAAGCTTTATTCCAGATCTTGTTTCAGCAGCTAAAACTAGTGAAACAATTTGTGAGAACTGCATGTCGATTTTAAAAGTAGGTTTTGAACTTTTGTTCATTTAATCATATTGTTGTATCATTTTCCATGGATGACAGTCTTTGCCTTTATAATTTTCTTTTTCTTTCAGTTCTTGAGTGAAGAGGTCTTTGATTTCTCTAGGGGAGAAATGACGCAACAAAAAATCAAGGATCTTAAACAATCTTTGAACAGGTAAATTGTTTGCATTTTTTTTCTATAATATGTTAGATCTGTTGTCAAGTGTTGCTTTGCATATCATTATAGTTTTATCTGAAATTTATTCTGAATCCTTATGCACTGTGTGTGTAGTGTGTACTTCATTATGATTATTACTTATTTAATAAACTTGTTAAGTTGGGATGGAAACTCATATTTCAATATTGGATCGTGAGCTTTGTTCCAATGATGGGTTTCAATTCTTGGTTTAAGTTGTTATTATTACTATTTATTTAATTTTGAAATGTGCTTGAATTTTATTTATTTTTATTGTTAACATGGGTTGTAATTTAATTTCTTTTCTTTATACCTTTCAATTGTTCACAGTGAGTTTCAACTCATCCACGAGTTATGCTTATTTGTGCTATCAGCATCTCAAAGGACCGATCTTATCCGTGCAACATTATCAACATTACATGCTTTCCTTTCATGGATTCCTTTGGGATATATATTTGAATCCCCATTGGTAACTTATATCTTTCTTCGTGCGATGAGTTCTGCATGGTGGTACACTTTGAATGATGATCTACCTTGCATTTTTTCGTGCAGCTTGAAACATTGCTGAAGTTTTTCCCGGTTGCATCATACCGTAATCTAACTCTCCAGTGTCTAACGGAGGTACATTATTCAATTTATTGAAAAAGTGTGTTATCTTAAAGTCCTGAGAATTCTCATCTTTAGTTCTCTTTGTTTGCATGGGTGACCACGGGCTACTTTAGGTGGCAGCCCTTAATTTTGGGGATTACTACAATGTGCAGTACGTTAAGATGTACAATATATTCATGGTGCAATTACAGGTATGAGAAGCGCTACTATTGTGTCTCTTGGGTCTTCTTCTCAATGCAAGCTTGGTTCTTCAATGAAATTTTTATTTAGTAATTCATCCTCTTGTATCCAACCTTTCATATTTTATTCTTTTATTTTTTTCTACTTCTGACTAAAGTTTATCTTAAACTAGACTGTTCTCCCACCTAGTACAAACATCCCAGAGGCCTATGCTCATGGATCAAGTGAGGAGCAGGTACCTTTACTAGTTTTTTAAATATTGTTTAGTACATTTTTCCTCTCTAATGTGACTAAATTTTCATTAATGTTTGACCAGGCTTTTATCCAGAACTTGGCACTATTTTTCACTTCATTTTTCAAGGTAACTTTTTGTTCTCTTGATGACATGATTTCAGAAAGCGCACACAGGAACTTGGTCGTGATTGACTAAAGATGTTCTTCCCAAATTTTTTATCACCTTTTTATGTTTAAGAAAATAGTTGAAAGAATAAAGAGGATGGACTATACGGAAACATGGCCATAGCAACCAAAAAGGCCTACTGAAAGAGATGAATATCAAAATGATTAGTTCCTGGTAAATAAAGGAGGGCTAAAATTTAGTATAGGAATCCTCTATTTGAAGTGTTTCACAAAGCTTATTTTAGCCTGCCTAGTTAAAACAGTCCCCCCCTCTTTTTTCCTTTTTTTCTTTATTGGGTGTGACATATAACCTGTAAATCAGAGTTTAAATAGGTATTGTTGCAAGCTTGATTGATCATTTTAGATTCTGATATATTATAAGGAGTGAAGTTGAAGATTGTATTCCCTTTTTATTTGAATTTGTTTTATTAAAGCTATAGAAACTTTTATTTTTCACCATTTTATATGGTTATGTTTCTATTTATTTGTGTAGCCAACAAGAGTTGTAGCTTAGCAACATAATGGTGTGCCTATGATCAAAAGTCATGGGTTCGTATACCCCACCTCAATTGTTGTTGAATAAAAAAAATTCATTTATTTTTGTAGTCGCATATTCGAGTTCTGGAATCCACCCAGGAGAGTATATCTGCGTTGTTAATGGGTCTTGAATATCTTATTAACATCTCCTATGTTGACGACACTGAGGTTTTTAAGGTGAGTTGATTATTTTTTATCCCTATATCCGTGAAGATATTCATGTATACATACTGTAATAAAAATTAAAAACAAAATATCCTGTTTTTTTACTTGTGGATATCCTGCTCTTGTTGCGTGAATAAACAGGTATGCTTGGATTACTGGAACTCCTTAGTTCTGGAACTGTTTGAGGCACACCATAATATGGATAATCCTGCTGTGACAGCAAACATGATGGGATTGCAGGTATGCTCATCGTGCTGTTTGTCTAATGGCTTTCAGTAGCTAATGCATGCTTATTTTTTTTGTTGAGTCAGTAACCTACCTAAGGATTGAAGGTGGGCATGGATATGCAAAACTTCTGCTGCTATATTTTGTGTGGATTGGATATAAATAAATGGCTGGCTGAAAAGAAGTGTTGGGATTCATAGAATGATGAATTTTGTTGATTTGTTTATTGCATTTTACTGCTCTCTTCTTTTGTTCATTTTTTTCACGATCAGAATGGCTTTAATATGTCTGTTTTTATTTTCTATAAAAAAATATTGTGATACTTTTTAAAACATTTTCATGTTATTTAGGTACATTTTTACATCCTGTCTTCTGATGTATTGAATTTCAAGTTAAAAAATGATTTCTCGATGGTATATTTGCATAAATATGTGATTTTTTGTTCTTATGCTTGAGTTCTCGGTTTCATTTCCTCCAATTTGATAACCAGGTTCCTTTGCTTTCTGGAGGGATTGATGGTCTTGGTTCGCAACTCGTGCAGAGGAGGCAGCTATATTCTGGTCCTATGTCAAAGTTGAGAATGCTAATGATATGTCGCATGGCTAAACCTGAAGAGGTTCTCATTGTTGAGGATGAGAATGGTAACATTGTTCGTGAAACCATGAAGGATAATGATGTCCTTGTTCAGTATAAGGTTGCAATCCAGACTACTGCTTATTTGTTTTTTGTTTTTTTTTTTTTTTTTTTTGTTTGGAGGGAGTTGAGTGACACAAATATGGGCGAGAAAAGCATGAACCTTAAAAACTGTGGATACAGAATCCTTTCTGATGAGGGTTTGGAACTATCTTTGGCTTCAAACTAAGAGGTAATGAGTTCGTCTCATGGTGGCCACCTACCTTGGAAATAATTTTCTATGGGTTTTATTGACATTGACGGTATGTTCCGTGATAATAATATACTCGCGGATATATGAACAAAACTTATTTTTGGCTTCATTGCGAGGGGTCCATTGGCTTGTTATTCTCTTTTTCATATCTGTGAGTGTCTAGCCAACTTATGCCCGCCTCGACTATTCTTATGGACCAATTGTTTGATTCTTTTATATTTGGCTTTCAAGGTAACTTGTAGAAAGTTAATCTCTAGGTTGGTGGTCACCACGAGAACCCTTATTTGACCATTGTTTTTCCGTTTGATTTGTGGGTAGTAGATTCGTAATAGAATTCTATTGCTCTTTCTATAGATGTAGCCGTATATTTTTCAGTATTAAGTTTTCATATTTATGTAGGCTCTTTAAGGGATTGGTAGTGCTGTTTTTTAATCCAGAAGAATAATTATTTCCTTATGTATCTTTGGTTAATGATGTTCATGGTTGCAGAGCATGCGGGAGACATTAATTTATTTGTCGCACCTTGATCACGACGACACTGAAAAGCAGGTAACTATTTTACTTTTTGGCTAAATGTAGTTTGTATTCTTTTCTATAAAGCCTAATTTTTTGGCATAAAAACATTCCAAGTCCTCGTATGATTTTCCTCTTATTAAATAATGTGATACACAGTTGTTTTTAAACGTTAATTATATAATCATGTAATATTTACTGTTGAGTTACGCTCTTTGTTATTTTCGTTCTTCCAAAAAAGCTTGGGTTTATATGATTTATATTTAAAAATTTAAATGTCATGGATGTTCTCTTCTTCAAATTTTTTCTCTTTCCCTTTGATCTTTAATTACATGTATTCAAACAGATGCTAAAGAAGTTAAGTAGACAGCTAAGTGGTGAAGATTGGTCATGGAACAACTTAAACACTCTATGCTGGGCAATTGGATCTATCTCTGGTTCCATGATGGAAGATCAGGTTTGCATTTACTTCGGAGAATTTGGTTTTTAGGTTTTCATTGCATGACTTGAAAAAAAAAATCTGAATTTCGGTATGGTGACTCTTGTCATTTTTGGACCTTTTCAGGAGAACAGATTTTTGGTGATGGTCATACGTGATTTATTAAATTTATGTGAAATCACTAAAGGAAAAGATAATAAAGCTGTTATTGCGAGTAACATCATGTAAGGATTATCACGTAACTCACTGGAGCTACTCTGTTTTTTGGGTGAATATTGCTCACATGTTTTGATTAACTTCGGCAATAGTTTTTATTTTGTGGGCATGATGCTATCTTTTTGACTACCTTTTCACATGGAATGTTTGTTTGACAGGTATGTTGTTGGTCAGTATCCAAGATTTTTAAGAGCACACTGGAAGTTCTTGAAAACTGTAGTGAACAAGTTGTTTGAGTTCATGCACGAAACACATCCAGGAGTGCAGGTTATTGTTGCTTTTCCTATAGTATTTCAAGACAGTGTTGTTTCCATATTTTTTTGTTGGTCGTTGGACTAGTACAACTGGTAAATAAATAATTGGCAAATATGCATGCAGGTTTATTTTGAAATTAGGATTTCTTTGCATATTATTTTCCTGATCTACTTTTCGAGTGTTTATTGCTCAATTGATTTAATAAGCCTCTATTCTGATTCTATTTTTTCATAATTTCAGGATATGGCCTGTGACACGTTCTTAAAAATTGTTCAGAAGTGCAGGCGAAAGTTTGTCATTGTACAGGTATTTTGTTTTGGTTTAGACCTTTCTATTTGTACGTGTTAATGTGTTTTTCTTCTAATTTTCAGGTTGGAGAAAATGAGCCATTCGTTTCTGAACTCCTTTCTAGTCTTTCAACAACAGTTACAGATCTTGAGCCACATCAAATTCATTCATTTTATGAATCGGTATGCGTATTGAACATATCTTGATTCCTTTTATGAATCTGTTTGTCTATTGAATATATCTGTTTATTATTTGTATGAATTAGACGTATAGTTTTATTACTCACGGCTTATTGTCACCCTAGGTTGGTAATATGATTCAAGCAGAACCTGATCCACCAAAGAGGGATGAATACCTACAGAGGTTGATGGTGCTTCCAAATCAGGTTCTTTTTTAAGTGAGATTGACTTCTTTTATTATCCATTTGTCTTGAGTGTTTTTGGTGATAGTTTGTCTGCGTGGTGTATGTGGCTCATTGCACAGAAATGGGCTGAAATTATTGGTCAGGCACGCCAAAGTGTGGATTTCTTAAAAGATCAAGACGTAATAAGAACGGTGCTCAACATATTACAGGTATTATTTAACTTGAGTTTCATTTGAGCCATTACTTAGTGCTCTTTGATAGATTTCTTGTTAGGTTGGTTAGTGCTCATGAAGAATAAATTGGTTTAATTTTTGCATCCAGACAAATACAAGTGTTGCCAGTTCTCTTGGAACCTATTTCTTACCTCAGATATCTTTGATCTTTTTAGACATGCTCAATGTGTACAGGTATTGTTAATGTGTTCACGTCTTATGATGCCTTTAAGTTGTCAGTTACTTAATTGCATTTCATATCTGTCTTTCTTATCATAAGTGGTTGCTGTGCCTGTGGTTTATAACGTGCTTGCAGAATGTATAGCGAGCTTATATCAAGTGGCATTGCTGAAGGAGGGCCTTATGCTTCGAAAACATCTTATGTTAAACTTCTACGGTAAACTTTTATTTTTTGGATTCTTGGTAACTTCTGCTTTGGTTCTTTGCTACCTAAACCTTATCAAAGAAAAATTTGGTTGAACAGTTCAGTGAAGAGGGAAACTCTTAAGCTTATCGAAACATTTTTGGACAAGGCCGAAGATCAACCACAAATTGGCAAGCAGTTTGTGCCCCCGATGATGGAACCAGTTCTTCTTGATTACGCTAGGAATCTCCCAGATGCTCGTGAATCAGAAGTCTTATCTCTATTTGCTACAATTATTAATAAGTATGTAAATCTTTTTACTATAATATCAATTTACTTGTGCTTTATTGTTGTGAATTCAATGGCAGGAATAAATACTTATTGTTATATTATATATTGATATTTATTACTTGTTGAATTAGATCATGCTTTTGATTTATTGTTCTTTTATTAAATTACATTTACACCAATTTGCAATTTTCATAATCTGTTTTACAATTATATTTTCATGAAGGTATAAGAATACAATGATCGAAGATGTGCCTCGTATATTTGAAGCAGTCTTCCAATGCACGTTGGAGGTGAGGGTTTGTGCATTTTTTATTTTTAATGCACTCTATTTGTGTTTAAGGAGCGTGCACTGATTGTATGTAATGGATTTGCAGATGATTACTAAAAATTTTGAAGATTATCCAGAGCATCGCCTCAAGTTCTTTTCACTGCTACGCGCCATTGCTACATATTGTTTTCCTGCCCTGATTCGTCTGTCAAGTCAGGTTTTTCACAAATATTTTCCCTTTTATTGAGTTTGCATTTGATTATTTTTTGTTGGAATAAGAAATAATTTCATTTCATGCAAGGAGAGAACTCCAAACACCTAAAGGTGATTACAAGAAAGATCTCTAATTAGAGACGATAAAGATAAGCTAAAAAGATTGAAAGGATATTTATGTTTGCACCATAAAAAGACGTTAGAATATAAACTGTCAATCAGATGATCAAAATTAAATTGTCGTCTCTGAAAATTCTTTCATTCTGCACCAACCAAAGATTCCATAAGAAAAGAGCATTTGATTACTTTCTCTGAAGTTGAATGCAATTAACTATTTTGTTTTCATATGCCTTCTTATCAGCAATTAAAGCTCGTTATGGATTCAATTATATGGGCATTTCGGCATACAGAGAGGAATATAGCTGAAACTGGGCTCAATCTACTATTAGAGATGCTAAAAAATTTTCAGGTCCGGTGTTTTGATACATTCCAATTTTACTTATCCTGATATATGTTTGATATTCTTAATTTTTTTTTTTTTTTTTTTTTTGTTGTCACAGGCTTCTGAGTTCTGCAATCAATTTTATCGAACTTATTTCTTGACTATAGAGCAGGAAATATTTGCCGTCTTGACGGACACGTTTCACAAGCCAGGATTTAAGTTGCATGTCTTGGTCCTTCAACACTTGTTTTGCTTGGTAATTTTAAGTGTTCATGGGCATTCTGTTAATGGTTCCTTTTAACTTAGATATACATTTATTTTTCTTTACAGGTTAATGTTTTATTTATTCTTATCATTAGTTTTGGATAGTAAGTATGGTGGTACGTTTTTTTTTGACAGGCGGAGTCTGGTTTATTAACAGAACCTTTATGGGATGCTGCCACTGTTTCTTATCCATACCCGAATAACATGGCCTTTGTTCGGGAGTACACTATTAAGCTGTTAAGCTCTTCATTCCCCAACATGACTGCAGCAGAAGTATGAATGTTGAGCTATTCGTTTTTTGTCCCTTCTCTTGTCTTCATTCATTAGTCTCTTCTCTTGTGCAATTTTTTTAAAATCAACTTTAATGGGATTTTGTAGGTCACTCAATTTGTGAATGGACTATTTGACTCGAGAAATGACCTCTCCATGTTTAAGAATCACATTCGAGACTTTCTGGCGCAATCCAAAGAATTTTCAGCACAGGTTAGCCTTATTATTGTGTCCTGGTTTACATTAAAAGAAAAGGAAGATATTTATACCCTGTGTTTTGCTAGGATGTTGCTGTAAATGAATTGTTAACAATTTTTTAATAAACATCCAAAATAAACGAAAGGAGGTCTACAAAAAGGGGGCATTCACTCCAAAATATGACGTAATGGCCACACATCATCTGTACCTCTCTAACTCCAAAAATATATGGTTTTCCCTAGAGCCTCCTGTTTGCTGCAAACACAATTCTTTTCTGCCGGAAAGTGGATGAAAGAAGCACTTTCCAATCATCTCTTGTCCCACTGTCTAATCAAAACCAAAGTTGAACTCAACAAATAATGGAGATTCTAGATGAGTTGTAACAAAATAACATTTAGACAGTGTTATTTCTTATAATTATGATGTGTTCTTGACCTAGTGTGAGTGTTGTATTGTCCTTGTCAACTTGGCTTTTTTCATGAGAGCGAACTGTATGCATTCACCAGAGCTATAGCTTCTAGGGAACCGTAGGCAGTCACATCTTTCTATGTTGTGAATGAAACACGTGGTGGAAGAATTTACGCTATTTAGTGACTGAGTACTGCCATGGTCATAAAGTAGTCCAAAAAAAAGAAAAAGGAGTTATAATGCTAGCCAACAATCCCATAATTGATCAAATTGGGGTGGATCCAATTCATTTACAAATGCAAAATCGACCATTTTAACTGGGAAAAAACCTAGAAAAGAGGAAGAGTCACTAAGACAAGAGCTATGGAAGCAAGCTTTGATGATAGAGACAAGGGCGTCTTAGATCTCTCTAAGCCCTATCAGTTGATCTTCTTTTCTAGGAAATCCTATAAAAAGTAGTTGGGAGCTACCTTACCTAGAGTACAAAATGAATGTGATGCTTATAAAGGCTTCGCTGTTTGCAGGATAACAAAGATCTTTATGCTGAAGAGGCAGCTGCACAGAGGGAAAGAGATCGACAACGAATGCTTTCGATTCCAGGGCTTATTGCTCCGAACGAGATTCAAGACGAGATGGTAGACTCATAAATGTGTCTAGTTTCTTTTCAGAAGCAAAAGCTCATGGACTTTGACGAGGTTGAAATGGGCATTTGATTTGCAGTCCCCCCAAATCTGTGCATGTGAGCCAATACGGATTTATTTTTGCTAATTAATTTTTCCAGTTCTGCAGAATTTTTTTCCTCCACAGATGGAAGTGATTTTCTTGAAAATGACGCTCGTGGCACGGTGGTAGCTTGACTGCTGATGATGGTAATTCCAATAGATTGAATGTGTAGTAAAGTATTTAGTTATTTAGTTCTCTGATATTAGGGTTAGAACACATAGTAGGTGCGCGCAATTAAGCCGTAGGATCCACGAGCCAGATTTACATTGTATTGCAATGTTAGGTTGCAAAGCTTTGAGGGATGACCACCCTTTTGGATCTAATATGATGAGATTCAACCTATATAGGTGTATCTTATACGGGTAGGCATTGGCGCAGATTGTGCAGAAATTATTCGTTTGGTTAAGGGTAACTTTTGGTTAACAATGTTCTTTTTAGGGAAAGTCTGTTATATTTTTCGTCGAATACAGATTCTCTCTTTCGAGTTTTGTCATTTTTCTTGTACTCAACTGTGGATGAACTATTTTATAGGTATAATATTTCTTTCAATGACCTGTTCTTGTGCTTTGTTTCAATTCTTTTTTTTTTTTAACTCATTACCTTTTTGCTATTTAATTTCTGGAAGAAAAATTCACGCAGACCAGGTAATGTTGTGTAATCACGGAAAGAATTAATTTGGAGTTTGGTTTATTTTTATCTCTCGCTTTAGTTATTGTATGGTATCCAATGTGATGTACATTCGACTTAAAATGGGCTCTTGATCTGAAAAGTACAGTTGTTTTCTTATTGAGCTGCTGTAGGATTTAATGATAAATGATAAATAGGTTATCAGAACATTTAAAAAGTTTATATTTTAGTATATTAGCTTTGAGATTTGTACTAATTTTTTTTATAGCATAAGTTGGGGAAGGGCAACAAATCCTGCATATAGGACATTACAAAGACTTTAATTATTGATCGAGTGAATGTTAATGTATTATTAGTGCCAGTTGAATTATATTTACTTTGACAATAATTCTAACAATTAAATATAAAATATTGATTGAAATTAATTTAATAATATTGATCATTTTAATACAAAATTAAATGTAAAATACAAAGACATTTGAAAATTGATGGAAGATGATGATTCTTTCAAGGGAAGAGAAAAATAATTGACATGAATCAATTTTGAGGGACTAAAATAATATTAACTTTTAAAAGTTAGAGATTCAAATTAGAAAATTTGGATACTAAATTGAAAAAAAATAATTTGATTACGCATTTGATTACGTAACATTTTCTGATCTGCTACAAAACATAGAAATTCGAATATAAAATTGAAAATTAAATTCATCGATTTTTTTCCTTTTATTCTTTAAGATAAAATAACTTAACAATAAAATTGAAAATGAATCAGCGATGCATGTACAATTCGCTATTAAGCATTCTCTACGTTGGCTCAACAAAAACGTAACAAAGTTTTTAAAAAACAAATGTTTTTAACATATTATTTAAGTATTCAGTAGGCTGAATAATCAACAAGCTCTCGTAGCTCAGTTGGTTAGAGCACCCGTTTAGTAAGCGGGAGGTCTTGAGTTCAACTCTCAACGAGAGCAATTATTTCTCTTTTTAAACCTCTTCAATTTTTCTTCCTCTTCTTCCCTCATTATTTTCCGGAAAAATAACAGCGAAATTTTGGATTACGCCACAACTTTTACAACAGTGGATTCTTTGCTGCTTTCCCGATCAACCACTCAATTGTGATTTTGAAATCCGCCCATGTCACTGTCCCAGTTTCCTCTACGGCGATGTTCCATCACAAGTTTTTACTTCCGTTTTAGCCCGATTTTCCTGACGATGTTAAATCAGCCGCGTTCCGTTAAATTCCGGCGAAGCAACCAGGTTCCTTTTTCTCATCCAAGTCTATTATTGTTATTGTTTATATTTCTATTTGGAAAATGGGACATGGTTTACAAGAATAGGACATTTCGTTATTGTTGGGGGGTTTTTATGAATTTCTTTGCTTATTGTCTAGAAAATTTTGGATTATAAGTAATACTTAGGAGACAAGTTCTAGTTATGGGTGAGATGACACTTTTTGTATTTGGTTTTCCAGATGTCTTTTCAATGAATATTAAGAAAATAAAAAAAATGATACTAAATCGTTTTCCTTCATCTTTAAGGAGAGCTTATCTCCTTAGACATAAGAAGACAAGTTTTTCTCCTCAAAACATAACGAGCAACTAAAAGCAGATTGAACATTTGATATGATTAGTACAAGGAAGATGAAAATAGTTAAGAAATAATACTTTTTCTAGAAAAGATTGCTCCTTATTTAATCTCATTTCTGGCTTAAGTGCATTTTATTTTTCTCCTAAACATTCTTCAATTTTTCTTTCTTATTTTGTTCCGTTATATATTTATTATGTGCACTAAACAGTGTTAATCATTCTCCTCCCTATAATCACTATACCTCAAATGTAGATCGTTCTTCATCTGTACTTTGATAATCAATTTAATTCAGCAAAAAATGCCCACTTCTTAAGTGGTATCTTGTTCATACTTTCAATACATAAAGGTAATACGACATTAGTCAAATCATAATTATTTTAATGCATCTTTATATGTTGAGACTAATTGATAAAATATTTACTAAAATTGAAGAGAAGAAATCATTTTGAAGTTTGCCCGTTTATCATCAATTTAAAAATTTCAATGTACTAATTAGTTCATTTGAGATTTGCATGCTACATAAATTATTTTCCTTTTTTTTTCTTTTTTTTTTTTTTTTTTTTTTTAATTTCAGATAGAGATTTGTTTTAGTGCTGATTGTTCATTTCAATTGATAATATAAAAGGGAGTATAATTTGATGTTTTAAAATTTTAAACTTTTGTCCCTAAAATTAGAAAAAATTACAATTTAATCCATATGATTTAAAAAATTAAAACATAATCTCCTAAAATTTGATAAAATCTAAAAAATAGTCTCTTTTATAATTGTTGGAAAATAAATTACATCAAAACTAATTATTTGTGTTTACTGATAAGAGTGTGAAATAAGTAATTTATTGGACAAAAAAACCACATCATTCCTACATCAAAAATAACTCAAACTATTTTTAAAATTTTATCAAATAACTAAATTCCTTTTTTTTCAAACTATAAAATCTAAATACTATATTTCTTCAAATTACAAACTACAAACACTAAATACTATATTTCTTCAAATTACAAACTACAAACACTAAATTCTATATTTTTTCAATTCAAATGAACTAAAGTCTAGATTTTTAAACTATAGGTGCTAAATTCTAACTTTCTTCGAACTATATAATTTAGTCCATATAAACAAAATAGAAAAAAAAAAACATAATTAATGTGAATAAAAAAAATGTAGGAAAACCGAAAAAATCAATTTCATTACCCTATTGAATGCACCATATCAAAAGTTAAAGATGGCAAGAACATAGAGGTGTTTGTCAGCAAAAGTTGCAAGTGATTTGAAAAGAAAAGGTTATTTTGAGTAATTATAAAGAAATTTAATTATAACTTGTTTGGATGAAATTTTCGTAGAGTAATTATAAAAGTTTATTTTTAATAGCTATAAAAGCCTAAAATAAAGGGTCGCTCAAATTTTAATCAAGAAAACATCCAAGCAAAAATAGTCGAGCTCATACTGTTTTAACTATTTAATTCCACGTACCAACCATTCATGTTGAACCCAGCCGCAGATTAACTCCTAAAAGTAAAATAACATCCCAGCCAAATGATATTGGGTTGAACAAATTGACATTGAAAAACTATGAATTACCTGCCAGGTCGCTACCTGGACGACATTAGAAAAAAAGATTAGCAGAGCTACAACCGCGGTTATGAAGGCTAAGACTTACTGTTTGCAGCCGAACTTGTTTCCGTTGATCCAACTATTTCTTCAAATGCCATGTCGATCTTCATATCGTCGTTCACAACCTCTTCAGCCTCTGTCATTATCTCGTCCCCGTCGTCTCCAGCTGTAGTTTCAGTTCCATTTTCTAATGCATTGGATAAATGCTTTGGTTCTTCAACAGCTTTTTTGGGTTCCTCCAACTCGTTTGGCTTTGTATTCGAGGACGGTAGACGCGGGTCAGAACTGATGGCAAGTGTGGATGTCACCAAAAGATTCTATAGATGTAAAACTTCAAATAATTAGAAATGATATTGAGTATTAACCTCATCAAGATAATAGTTCAAACAAATGAATTTTTTTTAAATGTAACCATGAAAAGTGAAAAGACAAACAAGGTACCTGGATAAGCCGAATAAAAAAAAAATACATCGAAGAAAAACAGACGAAAAGAACCAGAAAACTCGATACCTTTTCCAGCGCTAGCGCGAGCTTTGAGAGATTGGGATAAATGCCCGGTGCATCCAACAGGATCTGTTTCCAAGTCAATTTGGGAGAAAATATTTATACAATGATGAGAATAATAATAGCTTAAATTAAGTTATTAGAAAAATATTAGTTTTTATCTAATAGATTCTATTATAACAGGTGGGAAAAGAAAAGAACGCTTCTTTTTTTTTTGAGTTAAAAAGAAATAATTCAAGATATGGTTGATTTCAATATTCTCTAGTTTTTGGGTAACAACAGCTAACTAAAAATATGCACCTTTGGACGAAGATCCGGTTATCAATTATATAAAAAATATCTAACTTATAAGGTGACAAGAGTGTGAACTAGGTAACAAGCGCATCCTTCTACGATAATTATTTGCAACCTCGCTGATAACTAATGAACGAAAAATTAAAGAAAGAAATTGTATTGTAGTATAAGTGGAAATAAACAAGAAAAAAGGGGGAAAATTGCATTGTAGTGAATATGGATAATCACCTCACAAATCCTTTGAAGGGTAAATGGAGGACCTTCAATGAAGCTAAGAAGTGCTGCAATGCAAAAAGAAAAAGATGAACTCGCTCACATCCCAAGAAGATTAATAACTAATCAATAAGGCTGCAAAAGAATGGCAGCTAATTAGGAAAAGCAATGTGAATATGATTTTTTTGATAACAGGGAATCGAAAGTTGAGCTCAACTATATATTTGTGGCACCTGCCCCAAACGCTCAAACTCGAGAAACAACTGGGACTTTTACAATTAAGCTTACTTGTAGGTTTCAAGCCTAAGACTTTTAAAGGAGCATACCTTGTAGACTCCAAGCCTTCATCAACAAGGCCGTCCTAAGGAATTTCTTATGCTGCTACATACAATTCGGTTTTAATTTGAACAATATATTTCTTTCACATCCAACTATTGAACTATCATTTATTTTTTTTAATGGAAGTTAAAAAAAAAAGTGCACTTTACATGATAACAAGCCATTCCCCAGTGGTCACAAAACAAAAATACCAATAGCAAAACCAAACGAATGAATATTCACATCTCCCTGAATCTAGGTCGACAATAAATGCAGTGGAGAAGAAAACTACTTGAATGATTGGATGTGTTGTTTATTGCCAAAAATTTGTTTTTCAAATAAATCTACGGTAAACATAAAGTGGCGAAGCTCACGTACCTTCATCTAGCCGCTTTTCCAGCTCTGGGAAGGTTTCCCCTAAAGTTCTTTGTTGTTCACCAGATGCTTTTGCTTCGGGATACTCAGACAGCACCTTCAAAGGAAGGAGAGAAAGTAAAATAGTAAAGCGTCAGACTATTTGTATATAAAACTTGAACACATCAAATATGATATGCTTTCTCAATGCAAGAACCTTAAAACATCCAATGGTCATATAACAAACAAAATGCATTCATGCGTACCTCCCCATACCTTCTTCAGTTGAAAGGATAGCATGCTCTTCAATTTCTCCCAATCATGCCTGAGAACATTAAATACTTTCACACGTAAATATTGTAAGTTCATAACAATAAGAAACAGTTAAACTGATCCAAGAGAAAGAACAATAGTTTTTGGAGAAATACAATGTGAAGGAACCAATTAATTTTTAAGGAAAACTGTTTATTGAGAACAACTCTAATGTCATATCTTCCTCATGATGTGTTCCATCTAATTCTTTTTTGTAATTATAACCCGCTTGATACTACAGTGGCTTCCTTTTAAGATCCTGCAAGGGCCTTTTTCTATTCTTTATTGATGAAAACTGTACAGTTTGCGTTTCCTATCTAGAAACAATGGAAATAATATGGTCAATTTATAAATGGTTGGTCTGATTCTGTTTCATGGTGAAACCAGTGTTAACTTGGCACACTTGCCACTTGGTTACTGGCATGAAAACATAATCACATCAGAGGTTTACACTGTGGGCAGCCACTAAGCCAAATTTCCACCTTTATCTTTTTTTCTTCTTCAAAACAAAGCTTCCAACCAACGAAAAAAGATAACTGCATGTCTAAATCATGCGGGCAAGCTATACTCCATAAAACAGAAAATTATGGATACAGGAGTTCTATCAAAGCCAGGCCTATAGATAACATATCAATATCTTTTTTTAATAGGAAACACATTTTCATGGGTAGAAAAGAGCATACTATAAAAGAAACTCGAGTTACAGTTACTATAAAAAGAGAAATTACATAGTTACTTGAAACGAGACACAAGCTGCAATAGATTTATTCTTCCAACTATGAAGCTTTTTCAAGAATAACAATTCTCTTACTTATTTAAAGCAAAGCCCCATAAAAACTTTGTCTAGCAGAATTTGATCAAAGAATCCCCTCCCCTGGTCACCCTATTTAAATTCCACCGAGATGCATGGTCAGTAAGCATTCCACATACCAAAGTGCTTTAGATTCTTAGCCTTAGGTATAAGTTCATACACATTTGACTTTCTAAGTCTAAACTGTGGTCAGATATTTCATGTAGAGTCTTTATATTCATACCAAGTCGATAAAATATAGGTGGAGAAGAAAGATACCAGAATTTCCCAGTGGATGCAATCACTTCTATTGTACCTCTTACTTCTTCCTCGGCGATTTCAGGCTTCTGCTCCATGGCTCTGGAAATTAAAAGTTCAAAAGAATAACTTGGTAAGCAAATAAAAACAGCTGCACACGAAAAGCTCATCTGAAAATCTAAGCATCCTCCTGGAACCATGCTCTACTATAATTTCTACAAAATGGTAATGAAAGAACAAAAACTTGGAAGGCAGAAAGATATCCCTTTTAACAAGTTTATTTTTTTGAAATGAAACAAAGAACTTTGATTGATGAATGAAAAGTTACAAACCTTTAAACAAATTGCTAAAGGTCCACTCAGAAAATGAATTGGAATTATAGCTCCCATTACAGCCGAAATACAGACATCAGCCAAGTAAAAAACATGCTTTCAAAACTCTATATAAGTTGTACATTGACTAACCGTGTAACAAGTATTCTCTACAACGTGCTAGAAGCTAAATCTAATATAAAGATAACAATATCACAACCTAACTATTAACATTATGGCCCAAAAATAAATTGTACGGAAAATCAGAGAAGTGGCATTTTTATGTACCCATCATTTATGGTATCAGGGAGCACATTTTCCTGTTGTTGATGAACGGCATCAATGGAAGGATTTACTGGGAGCTCTGAATCTTCATTTGGTGGCACCTCCATCTAAGGATCTCAATTTGGTGCCTAAGAAGAACAAGTGTTTTATTCAATAAACCAAAAAGGAAATAATTATTAAATTTACCCAACCTATAAGCTTAAACTTTTAAGTTGATTGGTGGTTTATATAATTCAACGTGGTATCTGAGTAGGAGGACATGAGTTCAAACTCTTTCCAAGTTGTTTCCTCCCTGTTTAAAATTAATTCCACTTGTAGGATATTTCTAAAATTTCTAAGGCCACAAGTGAGGGAGAGCATTAGTTGATATAATTAAATTTACCGCAATCTATAACTTAAGCTTTTAGGTTGATTGCAGCTGGTAGTTTACATAATTCAACAAAAACATTAACCCATTCTACAAAAAAAAGGAAATGAAAATAGTTTTGTAAGAGCTCAGACTTCCAAAATTAGAATTTCAAATAACTCAGACGTCAAATCTCAAAAGTTAACTTAGCAATGTAAGATAGCTAACCACCATTTTCCATTAGTTTCATCACTTCAACAAAACTGACTAAATCTATTACACATATAGAAACAATACACCTTCACTTCACTTAAATAGGCCCACAACCGATACTCACAGATCCTCTGCAAGCAAGAGAATATACTGAAAAAATGATCCCAAAAGCGTGATGAGTGATCAGAGTGCAGTAAGTAGCATTTATATAGGCACACTGCGCATATAATTGACAAAGATAACACAACTCAAATGAAATGGAAAAAAACTAATAAAAGATGCAAGTATAAAGCAAATTAATGACGGAAAACAAAGTAAACTTATATGAACTCTTATAACAGATGCTGTTCAAACTCGAACCGTATCATACAACACAAAACGATATGTTCGTTTACTTTTACTGAAGTCACTTGACTTCAAAAAATTTAAGATAGGCTCATAAATCAGAGGGGATAGCTGGTTTAACAGATTCGCGACATCGAAATCGTTGTACAGTATATAGATAAACACCAAACCTTCAAATTCTGAGCTGAATATGGAAAATCAAATATACAGACGAAAATAAATATTGAAGCACTGATTCAGAAGCTAACATGAAGAAACAATCACTTCCGTTACTTCTTTTCATTCATTTACATGATGATTGAACGGAATCGAACAAGTGATGGAGCTTACCTAGCGAGCTTGAAGACGATCTCAGCTGAAGCAATCTATAGGCACAGACGTTTGGACAGATGAGTGAAGGAGATGATAGCAAAACCTCTGATGCGAATGAAGGCCTAGACCCAAAATTCCCGAATACTGGGCCAATTCGTAGGGCCTTACTTGAAATTGCATTATGGGCCGGTAAATAGCTAGGTTAAGAAAAATTATTAATAATTTTTTTTTTTTTTGTAGTACAAATTAGGCTAGGGGACCACAAGCCCTAAATATAGGGGGCTATGGCTCTTAAAAAGCTGACTTGCACTGATAGACCCCTATTGTATTGGAATTAGGCGCCCATCTGTTTACTGTTGTCAACTAATCTCTTC
>JBBMEG010000022.1:7338863-7371150 GCA_037832605.1 Cyclanthera cordifolia
TGATTTAAGTTGTATTAATCATATCACAAGGTCTTTAATTACACAAGGAGAGTTAGAAAAATAAACAATAATTTTAGAATTTTATAGTTTATTTTTATGCAATTTTTCAGTATTAAAACTTATTTTTAATGTGATCAGTCTGTCCGCATTCCAAGCAACATTTCTTCCGCAAAAAGTCTTTATTCTTCTCCTGATTTCTTGACTTTTTAAAACTTCGGTTAGAACCACCATTGGACCCTGAATCAACATCACCGCTTAATCTTTTTATTTTAGAAGCATCACATCTTAATCTTCTCTTCAAATTCTTGCATGATCTAGATTATAACAACACATCTCGAACTTGCACTTGTCACAAGCCACTGATCATCCTTTCATCAAATTTCTCTACATCAATCTTCACCGCACTCGTAAAGGTTGACATATCTACTTGACTCCTAAAGCTCTGATACCACTTGTTGATAATCGCAGAAATAAGCAGAAAATAATTGAGAAATTAAAAGGAAAAATAAAAAAATAGAACACAAGAATTTACGTTGAAAAACTCCTAAACCGGTGAAAAAACAACAGACAGAAAGAACTTCCACTATGTGAAAAATTGTTACAATCACACAGAATTCTCTCCCCGACCCAAAGTACATAAACACTCTATTCAAAGCTTATACTAAGGGTTAGCACATCAAGCTTAAAATGCTTCTAACTGGGATGCTTTGAAACTAAAGCCACATGCTTCTTTTATAGTGCTTGGAGCATACCACTTCCTTGCTTCTTTCCGATGTGGGATAATTCGCTTCTAATATTTTGCCAAAAACCCAACATTCACATGGAAAATTAATTGGGAGAAATAAAGAAGTAATTAATTCATTTGAAGTGGTGGGCTTTGAGTTTATGAGGGGGAGTGAGAGCTTAATTTTTCTACTTAGAGAGGAAATTGGAATGGGCGAATGAGGGGTAAAAAAACCCTCCATATTTTATTGGAACTCATTGTGAATCTAAATCCAGTGTCGAAGATTTTAAAAGATATTTGTGATTGCTTGATTAAATATCGGTGTGACTCTTGTCATCTTTTGGTGTACCTTAGAATTTACGGGAGTCAATTGAAATAAGATACTCTATTATCGTAAGAAAGCGGGCACTCTTTCTAGCCCTATTATAATTTTTTTTTTTTTTGTATCAATAAAGTTGGTGACAAGGTATTTAGTTTTTTATTTTATTTTATATTGAAGTGCCAAGGTTCTATCTAATGGCACTGATGTCATTCAACAATTGATCGTTTGTATTCGTGGGATTTAGCACGAAAAATAGACATAATCAGCCGCAATTCTTGGCCAGAAGTAGCTCAATATTTCAGATTAGGGACAAGGAAGTGCTGGCGTGGTCGTTCGACGTGAATGTAACTCAGTTGTTGGGGGCTAAAGTTGAATCAGTTATATTGGAGTGTACTTCTTGCGCTGAAGAAGAAGCAAGGAAAATGGAAGAGGAGGAAAAGAGGGAAAGAGGAAAAGAGGAAGAGATGAAAAGACAAGAAGAGGAATAACAAAGGAAAAGACAGAAGGAGGAGGAAGAGAGGAAAAGACAAGTATTTGCTAGTCGTTATAGTTGGGTTTAGTTCTACTATTGTCATTTTTGATCAAAAGTTGTTTGATAAAGATTTCTCTACTATTGGGTCGAATGTTTTTTACCCTAGAAGATGTATTCATTCCTCTACAGTTCGGAGCTCTCTTCTTAATATCTGGTGGTTACATGTATATCAGTATGTGTTGATGCCAAAAAATGGTCAACGGATATCCACAATAAGAATTTGTTTAACTGAGGACGAAAATGCTTGCAAAAAAGTAAAAATTAGGACACGTCGGTGTGGCGTGAGCCACAAGGCCTCCGATGCCTATTTCAGTAAGAAATTTCAAAGAATAATTTAGAGGACTTTAGAATGGCGCAAGAATAATTAGCTTAGGATTCGTCCCTTGGAAGGGAGAAATGACTTGACTCTTATAGCAGTCGATTTTGTAACCGCTGCAGCTCACTTATGACGATATAATGGTCGGTTGTTAGAAATGTTCGTCATTAAGCCAGATATGAATACCGGCGTAACTCATGACTGTTACCCTTTGAAGGCGTAACGGTCTTGACTCTGGACTCGATCGACTATTCGGAGAGTCCTGACCGCTACGGTAAACCCACTTGGGCTGACCTACTCGTTGTAACGGGCGACCCTACGGGGTGCAGCACCTCCATGTATTACTTGGACTCGGTCGACTCTTCCAAAAGTCCTGACCTCCACGACCAATCCACTCGGATTGACATACTCGTTGTAACGGGCGACGCCACGGGGTGTAGAGCCTCCAAATGTTACTTAGACTCGACCGACTCTTCGAAGAGTCCTAACCTCCACGGCCAATCCACTCGAATTTACCTACTCGTTGTAACGGGTGACACCACGGGGTGCAGCGCCTCCAAACGTTACTTGGACTCGGTCAACTCTTTGAAGAGTCCTGACCTCCAGGGTCAGCCCACTCGGGCTGACCTACTCGTTGCCGGACCCGAGAAGGGTGAGGCTGCAAGGGCCAACCTCGGGGGGTCAAGACCTTCCTTGGCCGACTCCCAGGGGAGCGGACTTGCTTGGCCGACCCCCGGGGGGTCGGTGTTCGCTCGTTTTCCCTTCGGGTGGGTCCCGACCTCTTTCGAGTCTTTCGGGATATTTTTGGCTTACAACATTACCCCTACTCTTCATTTACGAGCTTCTAGAATTGTAGGATTTTGAAGAGTAGTTAGCCACTTGCTTCTTTTTTGAAGTTTTGGGATGCTAAAGAGTTATCTTCTTGTATTTTATGGAAGTATCTTCTTGAAAATTACTTAGGCCATATTCTTTTCTAAGAACACCTTTTCCTAAATAATATCCAAAAAATAAAAAGTTTTAAGGTTATAGGAAATGTTTATTCTAAGAATAATTATATTAAAAATGGTCATATTCTTATTTCTAAGAATATCTTTTCCAAGATAATAATTTTATTCAATGAAAAACCACACTCTCTTTTTAGGAAAATATTTATCAGATTTTCCATAACCTAACTTTTCAATAAAAACACCCTTCCAAAACTACACCCTCCTTTTTACCCTACTTTGGCCAAAAATTTCCTCTCACTGAGCTAAAATTTCCGATTTTTTCAAAGTGTGGGAGGAGACTTGCTGTTCGTTTTGGATTTTTGGAAAGCATCCACCGCGCCTTACTTTTTCGGTATGTACCTTCCTTTTTCTGACTTCATGCTAACGATTAGGCATATTTTCTAAAATTCCAACTTTATTTAGACAAGTTTTTCGATTTTTTGCCCTTTATGCATGTATGTCCTAATTTTTTGGATTGTTTGGGCTCTTTTTTCAAAGACTTGCCCGTTATAGTACTTTTCCGAATTTGTGGGCTACTTAGGCACTTTTTATAAAAGTCTTGCCCATTTAACTTCCTTTCGAAATTCTTAGGCTACTTAGGCAGTTTTTGTAAAGTCTTGCCGGCCCAACCGTTTTTTGAAAGTGGTAGGTTACTTAGGCGCTTTTTATAAAAGTCTTGCCTTTTTAACCCTATTTTTTGAATTTCATAGGGTACTTAGGCTCTCTTTGTCAGAGACTGGCCTTTTCCTAGGGTTCTTAGGCTGACTATGAGACTGCATCCCTCCACCTTCAGGCTACCTCCTCTCTTAAGAGGACTCACGGAAAGCTCTGGCAGTAGGGTCGGGATCTCAGATGGTCGCGTCTGTCTTGACTCAAAAGGACATGGATCACCTTAGGACCCAATACTTTATTCCTGCCGAGATTACCCTTCGACTTCCGCTGGCTTCAAAGACATATGCCCATCCTCCTCAGAGCGAGGTGGCCCTTTACACCACCATGTTCGACAGAGGAGTTCGGCTTCCCCTCATACCTTCCTTCAAGAGTTCTTAGGTATGGCCAGGTTGGCTCCAGCGCAGCTGGCTCCCCATGCTTGAAATGTCTTCTTCGACGTTCACAGCCTTTGGGTATACATCAGTTTCGAGGGTCCCTTCAGTGCTAGAGACCTTCTCTCACGTTACCGCTTCTGCTAGCATCCCAACGTCACCGTGAGCTTCTATTTTACTCCCAGAAGCAAGCTTTCTCCTTTGATGGCATGCCCCAATTTTCAGAAGGAGTGGAAAGAGCGATGGTTCTTTGCTGGAGGACCTTGGGCAGCTCTAGGTGCCGAAGCTTCGCTGGCAATTCCTACTGCCTTCGAGACGTATGATATACTTTCTTTTGCCTTGGCTTATCTATCTTTTGGCACCCTACTAACATTTTTTATGTTGTTTCCAATGCACAGGAAGCTAAGTCCCCGCTCTCGGGTAATGAAGTTTTACGAGGTCGTTATGACCTACCCCGAGGAGGTCACTCGTAGTGCCCAATATCTGACCACGAACTCGTTGGCGCTTTACAACCTCCTTTCAGACTCCTCAGTGCCAGCTGATTCTGACTCGGACTCGCCCATCCTGTATGAGGGATCTGCTCCAGGTATGCAACTTACTTTTTCCTCTAACTTAGCATGCCTTGAATACTGAAAATGTAAGTTAACGTCTTTTACCGTGTTCAGCTTCCATGGACTACGAGCCTTCGTTGAGGCGCGCCTTTGATGTAGTGACATGCCAAACATCTCGCCCCGTTTCTAGGCCTCCAACCGACGACACGGTGGACCTTACTTCGGAGAGATGCTCCTTTCCACCTAGTGATAATGGAGATCTTCCTTTTTCTGAGTTCCAGAGGACTAGGACGTTGGGTCGGACCCGGAGTTTGACGGACCCAGCCTCGGATTTAACCACGTCCGTTCTCCAGCTCAGACCAGCTCGTGCAGGCCTCATACACCTTTACATAGCCTTCACCCTGAGTTCGACTCATATCTTCTGTCAGGGTCGTATCGTCCTACTTTGGATCCGCAGGAGGAAAAGGCTTTGGCCTCCAACTTGTGGAGTGAAGTGGAGTCTTCTTCGGCTACCTTTCCCCTAGGAGACGCCTCACAGGTTCTGAAAGAAGGGACTCGTCCGATGCACAAGGTATGACAACCCCACTTTTTACAGCTATACGTTGACTTAAGTACGTATGCTAACTAGTTACTTTGGTTTCTTTTTGCAGGCATTCATGCATTTCGCCTTAGCTTCTAGTCACCTCTCGGAAGACTTGCGTCATGCCCGCTCTTCCTTGTCTACTAGTACGGACAAGCTTAAGTGGGAACTGGCACAGGCTCAAGAAGCTCAACGAGTCGTCGAGGCTGCCTTAGCCAACTCTCGGACTTCTGCCGAAGCGGCCCAAAGTCTTGTTGCTCGCGCGCGTCGAGATGACTTGTCCACTATTGCTCGCCTTCGACGAGAGTTGGCTTCTGCTGAAGGGAAGCTAAAGAATGCTGCCTATCTGGCTAACCTTGTGAAAGACTCTCCTGCCTTTGTAATTTTGGAGAACAAAGTCAGCGAGTGATAAGTTCAAATTAATTATCTTTATTAAATCTTATTTTCTTATATTTGACTGAATATTGTAATGAATTGTGAATATTTCTCCAAATATAATTTCTAATTTGAATTGCCAAAAAACTAGTGAAATATGTTTAAAATTAGATTTTAGTTTGAATTAAGGAAAAAATAAAATAAGGAAAGAAAATTAAAAAAAAAACGAAAAAAATATATAAATAAGGAAGTGGAGTCTACCACTCCCGTAAAACAAGAAAAAAAACCAAGCTGTTAAAAAAAGAAGGGGCTGGTGCCACTTCCTATAAAAATAGAAAAAAATAAATATTTATATTTATATTTGTGCCTGTGATTTTGCAGAAGGGAGAAAACAAATTGGATTTTGATTGAAGATTTGGTTTCTGGGCTTTAGAGAGAGCGAAAATAAATTTGATTTGGCTTCACAGAGAGTAGAGGCCAGAATAGAAAAAAAAAAGAAAGTTTTTTAGCATTTTGCAGCGGCCAACATCAACACAAAAAACAGCTCAACCTTCGATAAAAAATTAGGTTTTATTTCAACTCTTTGGTTTATTTATTTATTTATTTTTATTCATCTTATTATTATTATGAGTAGCAAATTTTCATTTTCTTATTAAAGGATATTTTTAGTTTCAATTGTGATTTTGGGAAGTTTTGGTCCAAATGGAATTTGTTTCGATTCAAGAATTCTGGTTCTTATTCTTATAATTAATTGTTGCAGCTATCTCGATTAATTAACTTTTGGTTTAGTCGTTCTCATTAATTTAACTGCTATGGTTTAATCGATTAGCTTATTTTGGTTTTTCCAAATAGGTAGACTGATTTGTTGAATGTGATATATTTATTGTTATATTTTTAGCCGATGATCAAATATTGCAATTGTATTGAATTAGACTTTCTTTAGTATAATTGTTTGTTTTATTAAATTTTACTATTCGTTTAGAATTTTGTTAAAACACAAAAATCCCATTTTTATTTTTTTTCAACAATAAGAAATGAATTCATAGTTCCTTTCGGATTCGACCTGATTTCACTATTTTTACAAGTTAGATTTAGAAATCAGTAATTTATTTTGGCGGGCTACGACAACCCGACCAAATTTGGCGTCGTTGCCGGGAACTTCACTAAGTTTCTTATAGTTGTTTTTTATTTTTTATTTTTGTTTTTATATATATAAAAAAATTGTGAGTTTGGAAAAAATGGCAGAGTATTTTCAACAATCTTGGCCAAGAGCTGGTTGAGATGTTTTTCAGGCTAATGATTTAAATGATCTTAAAAATCAACTTTCTGATGTCTATCAAATGGTTTTAGGGCAAATGCATAGTAATTTTATATCACCCATAACCCTAAATAGATTTCCTTGCCAATACCAAATGAATTATGATCCTTATAAATTGGCTAATCAATCTAGTTTTTGGTATAGAAACCAAGGAGAACATCAAAGCCAATACTTATAAGACTTCGATGAACCATCTCAAAATTCCTGTGCAAACTCAGACCTCAAATTCAGGTATGTCTTTAGAAGATATTGTTAAAACTATCGCTGACAATAATTTTCAATTTCAACAGAAAAATCTTCGGTTTCAATATGAAACTAGAGCTAACTTGGAGAATTTGGGGAACCAAATTACTCAGTTGACTAATACTGTTAGAAACTTGGAGAGTCTACCAGGGAAACAATATCTTAATACCACTGAGGTAAGAAGTTTTTATGTAACATTTATTGATAGTGAAGATGAGTTGGAGAATTTTGAGTCGCATCAAAATGAGGTTTGTGAAATAGAAGAAAATGAGCCTATAAATAAAGAAGAAATCCAGGTTATAAAGTATGAGGCTGAAAAACCTAACCTTACTTTATTTTCACAAGATCTTCTTAAAATGGACTCTTTTCTTTATTCTTACCAATCTTTAGAGTTTGATTTTCTGTCATTTGATTTCAATAACTTATATTATGAAAATAACAAAAATATTTATCTGTTTGGTGACTTCGAGAAACAAGAAAGCTAGTCTACTAGACTTGGTAGGCTACACCAATTCAAGCAAGAAGGGACCGAAGAAAACAGAAAAATTTTATGTACCATAATACCAATTTCAAGCCGTCTAGCAAAATGACGTTAAATGATTGCTCTATTGGAGGTAACCCAAATTTCCATTTCTTGTTATTTATTTATTTCTTTATTTTTCGTCTATTTTTCCTTTTAGTTTTTTATATTTTTTTTTCTTGCAGGACAAAAAATTTTAAATGGACGTTGACCACCACTTCTTTCAACACCAAACACTATCAAGTTCCAGTCATTTACAAATTCAAGGAATTCACTTTCTTTATTATTGTTATTATTATTTTCTCTTGATTGTGAATATTCTGCTTAAGTTGTTATACATTGAGGACAATGCATAGTTTAGGTGTGGGGGAGGTTTAATTTGAATTTGGCATGTTCTTAATTCATACATGTTGACTTTTCTTTTGAAACATTGAGTCTTTGTTGATATCTTTGAATGTCTTGCAAGTTAGAAATGAGCATGATTAGAATTTTTTCTTAAAATTATATGACGGTGTCTCATTGATTTGTTGATTGAAAATGTGTAAGGCTTAATATCAATTACATATTCCAGTGAGATTTTGAGCTTATGAGCAACTCATTATATTTTGCTTAATTTATTTCTTGTTGAGCGATCAAGCTTAGTATGTTTATTCTAGAACTTGCTTGTGAATGCATTTTGAGACCATTATTTTTGAATGAATGCTTTAGTATGATAAGGGAAATTAGGATTAACCACTTTTTGGACTCTTAAAATTCCCACCTTTGAATTTTCTTATTAGTTAGCCACTTTGAGCCGATTTCCATGTTTTTGGATTATAGCCCATCATCTCTTAGCCTCAGACCATCTTATTCGTTGGCCCCAATCGTTGCACCTTTATCAAGACAAGAGAGAAAATGTTCATGGTAATTGTAATTGTTTCTTTTGCTGAAAAACATAAAAAAAAATGTTGCATGATAGTTGTTGAAAAAAAAAAAAGAAAAAAAAAAAAAGAAAAGAAAAGAAGAAGGTGTTTATTCTCAACAAAAAGATGGTCAAAAAAAAAATCATTACATATTTTGGAGAAAAGTTTATCAAAATTAATTTAATTGTTATTTCTCAAAATTTTTAGTGCGAGAAGAAAGTGTGAAGTGTGTGAATAAAATAATGGCTTCAATAGTGTGTTTTATGATTATTATTTGACATTGATATCATTCACAATTAACTATTGGCCTTAACCATAAACACCTAATTTGCTCTTATCTTACCTTTACCTAAGCCACATTACAACCGTTTTGAAGTTCCTTTGATTTTTGTATTCAATTCATTTATAGTGGAAGAGATTTGATTCACTTGCAAGTCTATGATAATATCATACTATGCTTTAAATTTGAGAGTAAAAATACCCAAGATATTTTGAGAGTATTGAGTAGAACCTTGAGAAAATGTTGAGTTTTGCTGCATTTAATTTCTTTTGAATTAATGAGATGCTTGAGTTTTCCCATAAAATATGTTTCATGAATGCTCATTCTTTACATTGTTATTAAAATTCGACTTTGATGTTTTATTAACTTTATTGATATTCTTTGATATTAAAAATGACGAAAATGTAGTAGAAAGAAGAATTGATATCTTAAATTAAGCATATTTAAGGACAAGCATGAATTAGCGAGGCTGCCATCGGCTAGGCATTAGACTGAATCCAAGAGGGAGTTAGCTACAGCAACCTCCTTCCTCTCTTTCGGTCTCTTTGTTCCAGCACTACGAAAAAAGTCGTCGACCCTTCCCTGCCAGCCTTCGAGTCCGGACTTCCAAGTGATCTAGCTCAAGCCGCTTGCTACGACTCCCGCATTTCTCAAGGCATGCCCGAAAGAAGTCAGGTTCTTCCAGCTAGGACAGCACCTGCCCAAGCCGGACCCAACCGACCAAATTCCAGTAGGCACAGCTCTAGAGGGCCTTGATGACTTTTACATTGCTTTCCTTTTTACTCGAAGCATTTTATTTTGCAGTCTTTACTTTTTCTTCTAGGTTGTAACCCAGGAATTTTTGACTTTGAATGAAAGGTTGTAACCCAGGAACTTTTGACTTTGAATGAAATAACAATCTTTTTCTGCTTCTCTATCTTGTATACCCCCAATTTAAGTTAATGAAAATAGAGTCAATATACTTAATTAAGATGGACAGAATGAGAAAAATAACACTTTCATTCATTACCAACTTGAATTACAATCCACTGAAAGTGTTTTTCAAGTGTTTAAGCACTCCAAAGATGAAGGATCTTATTGTCGTAGGCGAAATTGGTGTTGCCTTGCTAATTCCGTGCAACAGCTTGGCAGGGATGCTAGACTCGTCTAGGATCTTTACCAGCACGGTCTTATCTGCCTTAGTTTCGTAGGCGGCTTTTGACTTTGCCAAAGCCTCAGCCTTGGCGCTTTGAGACCTAAGTACTTGCTTGACTCATACCCCCACAGGTGTTGTTCCTTGGACAGCCTCACCAGGAACCGGTCCTCTTTCAATAGTCTCTTACTTCAGAGACCCTTTACCACGACTCGTAGGGTTGAGTGGTAGCATTCCCTCGAGGATAGCTGTTCTCCTCTGACTTGCCCCATCCCCATAGGAGTAGGGAACTTTATCACCTGGTGGTAAGTTGATGCGACCGCCCTTAGCCCATGAATCGTGGGTCTTCCCAATATTGCGTTGTAGGCGGAGTTGTCATTCACCACCAAGAAATTGACGAAGTGCAGGACTATGTTGTCCTCCTCGCCAAAGGTTAATGGAAGCTCGACTGATCCTTTAGGGATCAAAGTGCTCCCGCAAACCCGACTAGGAGCGTCGAGTTCGACTTGAGTCTTTTCTTCCTAGCTTCATGGCGTCGTAAGCTTTTAGCGACAGTACATCCGCCGAACTGCCTCCGTCGATGAGGATCGTTCTGATGCAGATGTTGGACACGGTCAAGGACACCACTAAGGCATCATTGTGCGGCTGGTGCAGTGTTGCAACCTCAGCAGTAGTGAAGCCTAGTTGCTCGTCCATTTCTTCCATTATGCGCACTTCTTCGCCCCTTAGTGCGTTCCTGGCTGCCTCACTTTGTCCTTCTGACTTTGGCTGGACTCTTCTCCAGCTAGCCCTCCGATGAGGGTTCTGATCTCCAGCGGCAGTGGTGACTTTTTGCCTCTATTTTTCTTGCTAGGGGACTCAGACGTTTTTTCACCCTCTTTCACGTACTTGTCCAGTCGTCCTCTTCAGATGAGGGACTCTATGGACTTCTTCAGGTCATAGCAGTCCGAGGTGGTGTGGTCGTGATCCCTATGGAATAGGCAGTATTTGCCTCTATTCCTTTTGTTGGATCCTGCCTTAATTCGGCTAGGCAACTTTAGCTCATTTCTATCTTGAATCTCCATCAAGATATGCTCGACGGAAATTACCGTGGAAGTGTACTTCTCGAACCGGTTAGGGGGTACCACCTGTCGTTCGATCTTTTCTTTCTTCACTTGGCGCTCTTTTGACCTTCGTTTTCGTGATTCCTTGTAGTCAGCTTCGCGACGGATGTCTGACTTCTCGCGCTCTAGAATGGAGCGCCTTCCTTTTGTGCCTTCTCTGGAGTTGACCAGCTCTCCTGCACTCATGTACTTTTGTTTTCTGGTCAACAACTCAGCATAAGTATTCTGAAGCCTTTTTCCTCAGCGACCACATGAATTTTTCATCCCTGAGTCCGGCCACGACTGCTGCGAGAGTCGTGCTGTCAGAGTACCCTTCAACTTGCAGCGCCTCGTTGTTGAAGCGGGCAATGTACCCTCAAAGAATCTCATGACTCCTTTGCCTCATGGTCAGCAGATGGGTGACCGATTTCTTCTGATCTCGCCCTCCCAGGAATTGGGTGACGAAGGGTCTAGCTCTCTGAATGAGGCAATGGACTTGCGCTTGAGCTGCCGAAACCATCTTCGAGTCGATTCCATAAGCGTGAATAAAAACGCTCGGCACTTGATTGCCTCTTGGACTCCATGAAGTTCCATCCACGCCCTATAGGAATCCAGGTGCGCTACAAGATCCGTAGATCCATCATACTCTTTGATTGTAGGGAGCTTGAATTTTGCTGGGACGAACTCCTCCAAGATCTCATCGGTGAAGGGAGGGTCGACTTGGTCGACCAAGCTGTCCAGATCCATTCCGTCTTGGTCCTGCGGCTTCTTTATGCTCCCTAACTGGTCTTAGAGGAGACAAAGTTGGGCCAGCCAAGATTGTGCCTCGGCTCCGCCACACCCCGCATATCTTCGGCATTGGTTAGCACATCCCTGAGATCCGCTCCCAAGTCTGATCCTGCCATCCTGGCACTTGGAGTTTTCGGGGGATGTGGGGTGGATGACCTTCACGTGGTACTTCTTGGCTAGCTACTTAGGACTGACTGGGTCCGATAAGACTCTGCTGTTCTGGATTTGATCCTCTAGTGGACATAATGCTCCTTCCTCTGATCATTACCGCCCAGTTGAAGTCACTCGATCGGTCTTCGATGTCGCGAATGAGCCTTTCTTGGTGCCTCCGTGGTTGGGGCTTTCCTATTGGCAGGGTTCCGGACCAATGGAGCTGTCTTCTCCGTCACAGCCTTTTTCTTGGTAGACTCTCGCTTCGTCGCCTCCTCCGGTGGCTGCTGGTTCCCAGCATCAACTGTCTGAGCCGGAGGTGGTTGCCGAAGCAACTCCACCAAGCGACTCAAACTCTCCGCCATTCCTGGCACTTGTTCCTCCAAAGCCGTAAACTTCAGACCTGCAGGCTTTGGTTCTTGCCTGACTACCACACCCTAAGGATCCAGGTGGTTTTTGACATGAACGACGTCATGTCCTCTAGAGGCAATCCTCCTCAGAGCGTGCTCGACGTCCGACTCTTCATCGACACCGTGGTGGTGGTCGTTTTCAACGTTCGACATTTTTGTAGGGAAATTGATTGGATTTTAGTGTTTTAGGTAGAACACTCTCTCGTCCCCACAGACGGCGCCAATTGTTGATGCCGAAAAATGGTCAACGAATGTCCACAGTAAGAATTTGTTTAACTGAGGATGAAAAGGCCTGCAAAAAAGTGAAAATTAGGATACGCCGGTGTAGTATGAGCCACAGGGCCTCCGATGCCTAAGTCAGTAAGAGATTTTGAAGAATAATTTAGAGAACTTTAGAATGGCGCAAGAATAGTTAGCTTAGGATCCGATCCCTTGGAAGGGAGAGATGACTTGACTCTTATAGCAGTTAGTTTTGTAACCACTTTAGCTCACTTATGGTGATATAATGGCCAGTCGTTAGAAACTTCTGTCATTAAGCCGAATATGATTACCGATGTAACTCCTGACCGTTACCGTTTGGAGGTGTAACGATCTTGACTCTGGAGTCGGTCGACTCTTCGGAGAGTCTTGACCTCCACGGCCAATCCACTCGGATTG
The DNA here is from genome assembly GCA_037832605.1 of Cyclanthera cordifolia. Taxonomy (NCBI): domain Eukaryota; kingdom Viridiplantae; phylum Streptophyta; class Magnoliopsida; order Cucurbitales; family Cucurbitaceae; genus Cyclanthera; species Cyclanthera cordifolia. The sequence goes on from JBBMEG010000022.1 coordinate 7,351,776, forward strand.
ACCTACTCGTTGTAACGGGCGACGCTACTGGGTGCAGCGCCTCCATGCGTTACTTGGACTCGGTCGACTCTTCGGAGAGTCCTGACCTCCACGGCCAATCCACTCGGATTGACCTACTCGTTGTAACGGGCGACGCCACGGGGTGCAGCGCCTCTAAACGTTACTTGGACTTGGTCGTCTCTTCGGAGAGTCCGAACCTCCACGGCCAATCCACTCGGATTGAGCTACTCATTGTAACGGGCGATGCCACGGGGTGCAGCGCCTCCAAATGTTACTTGGACTCGATCGACTCTTCGGAGAGTCCTGACCTCCATGACCAGCTCATTCAGACTGACCTACTCGTTGCAGGACCCGAGAAGGGTGAGGCTGCAAGGGCCGACCCTGGGGGTTCAAGGCCATCCTTGGCCGACTCCCAAGGGAGCTGGACTTGCTTGGCTGACCCCGGGGGGTCGGCAATGGCGTGCCCGACCCCCGGGGGGTCGGCGTTGGCTCGTTTGCTCTTCAGGTGGGTCCCGACCTCTTCCGAGTTTTTCCGGATATTTTTGGCTTACAACAATGTCTTATATTTGTTGGTTTAATCTTCCAAGTTCATCAAAAACTCAACCATTGTCGTGTTGAAATTTTGTAGTAAGTTTCTTATGTTGAGTTCTTCCAATCTCAAATATAAAAAGATCAACTCTTGATTCTTATGAAATTTTATCCATATTCAGCTTGTCTATATATTGTCGATTTCAATTAGAATGGTGAATCAGAATCATTTTAGTTATGGAGTTATTTTTCTATGCGTTTGCTCCTACTATAATTGGAGTGATTGATGCATGTTTTGTTACTATTATTATTAATGTTAAGTTCTCAATTAAAAAGAAAAAAAATCATATATAAAATTAGTCATAAAATAAAACAAAAATATAAAATTTAATTAAAGTTTTGCGAAAAAGGTCAGATAGATTAATTAAGTTTAATACAGCAAAAAAGGGAAAAGATTAATTAAGTTTTGTGGCCGTATAAGAGAGAGAGAGAAAGAGAGAGAGAGAGAGAGAGAGGAACCCGTTCTCTCCTCCCCGCCATTCGAGCTCCTTTTTCTTCCACCGGTCAAAATAAGAAGAATCCGCCACCGGTCATATATTTTCAACTTCCTACTCTTCCGAAGCATATATCTGAAGAATGAAAATCCTGCTCTCAAATTAATTTCACAATTCAAATCAGGTACTTAAGCTTTTCAAAATTTTTATGTTCCGTTTGTAGTTCTGCATCTTACTTTGATCGATGATTTTGATCGGATCACTTACTTTCTCTCCCTCATTTTCACTTTGTTTCTTGCTTTTGAACATTTCATCTTTCTTAATCTCGTTGGATTTTCTACTTTATTGAATCTCTTCTGTTTGTCTAGTGTTCCATTTTCTAGGTGATTATTTGAAAATTGATGTGTTAGTGTTGCTCAACGTTATGGAGCGAAAGTTCACTTGTATTACATTGGTAAAATTGTTATTTTTAGTGATTCAGTTGCTCACAATTTGCGAACTTTTTTTGAATCTGGCGGGTGGAGAAATTTTAATCACGGAAGAGTATAAACATAGATTATGTATTTCGCAGTTGAAATTTGAATCGTTTATAATGTAACTAGATTTCTGGATTTATTGTATAAAATTGATTTCGAGTCCCTACATGAAGCTGTAATCTGATATTGTTTAGCTTGTTTCTGGTTGATCAATTTTGTTATAAGATCAGTTAGTTTACAGTTTCTTTTTGGAAGCTGAATAGTTCTTTAAATACTCGCTGTTTTTTCCACTTTTTAATCAATGAGTATAACAGACTTTTTCTGAATTTTGAGAAAGATTTCAGAAGTAATGGGTCCGTTTCCATTACTTCATACGGCAGTTGAAGTTCTTCCGCGTTGTCCTATTATCACTACGAGCTTATCATATGGAAGACGGTCATCAGATTGCCATCACAATCCAAGAACAGTTTCAGCTACCAGGAAGTGGTACTTGGGCTTTTACTCTGCCTCCATGTCTTATTTCTTCCCCTTCTTCCTCGGAAGTGTATGGGATTTGACATTCTTTTTGGTCCCTCTTTCCTTTTCAATTACGATCAAAGTGTAATGTTGATGCAGGAAAGTCCCGTACGTGGACAACTTGCTGTGTAAACAAAAAACTGTTGTTTATTCTAGTCGGGTATGGATATCTCATAACTCATATTCTTTATTGTTTTCGTTATTTGAATCCGCACGCTAACTTCTTGAACAGAGTTATGAATCATCATATCAGATCTTGTTTAAATGTTCTTTGTTATTTTTCTTTTTCTACACAAGTAGCATGGAAATGCAAAGCTTACTGTTTTCCTGGAATATGAATTTAACTCGTGTGTTCGGCTACATTTTATATAGAAGCCGAGAAAGTATGGCGTGACTTATTGTTGTTGGTTCTGTGACAGGGAAATTCAAACGATGCTTTAACAGATTTGGTTGATGATGCTGATGGATTTTCAACCGGAAGAAATGAAACATTGGAGTCAGAAGAAGATGAAATTCTTGCAGTTAAAAAGGCGCTTTTGGAGTCTCAATCAAGACAACAAGTTGTAGAGAAAGAGAGAGATCAACTGCTTGAGAGGTTGGCTCGCTATGAGGCTAAACAGAAAGAATATGTTGCAACTATGTTGCATGATAAGGAATTGGCAGTTTCAGAACTCGAGGCTGCCAGGGCACTGTTTAATAATAAACTCGAGGAATCAGTAGGCGAGAAGTTTGCTTTGGAATCTAAACTGGTTCTTGCGAAGGAAGATGCTATTGATCTTGCCGTACAGGTTGAAAAGTTAGCCGCAATTGCCTTCCAGCAGGCCACGTCACACATATTAGATGATGCTCAATTTAGAGTTTCAGTTGCAGAAACTTCTGCTGTTGAGACATCATATGAAATTGAAAAACAGATCAGGGATGCTACTGAAGGTTCAATGCTGTCGATTGTAGAACAATCAAAAATAGCTATTGAGAAGGCACTGGATGTGGCTGAAAAAGCTAGTGCTCATACAAAGAAGGCTGTGGCTACATTTACAGATGAGGTATCTCCTCTAGATGAAATCGCCTCTATCCAATCAGAAAATGTTAAGTTGAAAGGTGTTGTCAATGAATTAGAATCTCACTTATCACTTGCAAGAATTGATGTTGATAACCTCAAGTTTGAACTTGAGCAAGCCCGTTCACAAGCAACAGTATCAGAAATTCGAGCCAAAAATGCTGAAAAAGCATTGCTTGAATTTCAGGAGTCAAGTAGGGAAAAGATCATCCAACAGGAGGGAGAAATTAAATTGATGATGGAGAAAATCAAGAAAGATATAGCAGACAAGAAGAAAGCTGCTTCCAAAGCTTTCAAGGCTGAGCTTGAAGGTATCAAGTCTACTATTGAAGCTGCCAAAGTAACTGCCCATTCAAAAGACAATGCCTATATGAGAAGATGTGAAGCACTACAAAGATTATTGAGGGCTTCAGAAGCTACAACAAAGATGTGGCAACAAAGAGCTGATATGGCTGAGTCATTTTTATCTAAGGAAAGAACCGTTGGTAAAGATAATGAAGATCTAGCTTATATTGTCAATGGTGGGCGGATAGACCTCTTGACAGATAATGAATCACAAAAGTGGAAACTCTTGAGTGATGGTCCTCGAAGAGAGATACCTCAATGGATGGCTAGACGAATTGGAACCATTCGTCCCAAGTTTCCTCCAAGAAAGATTGATGTAACTGAAGTTTCAACATCAAAGTTTAGATCCTTGGACTTGCCCAAACTTGAAGAAGTATGGTCAATTGCTCAAGAAAAGCCAAAAGTGGGAGATACACTAATTGAGCATGTTATCGAGAAAGAAACAATAGAAAAGAAAAGAAAGGCTCTTGAGCGTGCACTGCAACGAAAGACCAAACAATGGCAAAGGACCCCAGATCAAACAAAATTAGGTCACTTGGCTTTGTCTTTTCTCCTGTTAATGTAGTCAAGAAAAAAAATTTAATAATATATTCATAACATTCAATTCTTGTGGACTTTGATGCAGAGCCTGGGACTGGAACTGGACACGAAATTGTGGTTAGTTTTTCACCAACAACATAATAAATGAATGCATTCCACTCTAGTATACATAATTGGATGTTCGAACTCAATATATAGTTTGCAAGTTAGGTTAAGTATTACAAAATATTTTTAAATTGAGTTTGATCATGTTTCTTTCATGTTTCATAGTTGCTTCACACTAGATTAACTCAAGTTGTTAAATAAATGACATTGCTGATTGATTTTCTAATGGTTGATCTCTTGTTTTTAGCAAGGGATGGTTAACTGACCATGTAAGTGTGGATGATAAACATGCTAGGGTTGTTATTGGTTAGGGTGTTTAGAAGGGAGTTTATGATAGACCCCCAACTTGAAGTGTCTACATGCGCTAGGGTACTTAGGCCTTTCCATTTACTTTGGGACCCAGCCCCTCAAGTTATGGAACCCACAGGTTTGCCTCCCTACTATTCGACAGACGACCGAATCATCTTACGAGAAGAAACAGAGCCCATTAACATGTAGTCGTACCAATATCCTCATGTACAGAAGGAAGAGATCGAGCGACTGATCAAATAGATGTTGAGTATCGAGGTTAACCGTCCGAGCACATCCCTTTTCTCCAGCCTGGTGTTGTTAGTAAAGAAAAAAGACAGGAGCTGGAGATTCTTTGTCGATTATAGGGAGGTTAACATTGCCACCACAACCGACAAGTTCCCTATTCTAGTGATTGAAGAGTTACTGGACAATCTTGATACTTTTTGAAGCTGGACCTCATGGCAGGCTACACCAAATTCGGATGCTCAAAGCAGACATTCCCAAAACTGCATTTCGTAGCCACGAAGGACATTACGAATTTATGGTAATGTGGTTTAGCCCCATTAACGCCCCTCCACCTTTCACGCTCTCATGAATCAAGTGTATCAGCCATTTTTAGGAGATACCTACAATTTTTTTTTTTACTACATCCTCATCTATAGTCTAGATTGGGATAGCATATGACACACCTAGGTATGGTGATGAACTGTTAAGGGACAACTTCATGGTAGCTAACATATATCATTTTGGTTGTTAGCGAATTGAGTACTTGGGACATTGGATTTCTGGAGGGGGTGTTGAGGTTGATCTACAAAATTGAAAGTAATGCTTGAATGGCCCCTTTCGACCAACATGAGAGAGCTGCATGGATTTCTGGGGCTTATCAGCTACTATCACCAGTTTATGGCCAACTATGGCGTAATTGCAGCACACCGAACAGACTAACGAGAGTAAAACCTTTCTTTTAGATGGAAAACGCTCAGAAGAAATGAAGCGAGCCATGACCACTCTTCCATCGGACTTCAAAATTCCTTTTGTAGTTGAAACAAATGCATCGAGCACCAGCGTGGGAGCAGTGCTATCCCAACGATGCCCTATGGTGTATTTGAGTTACACTTTATCCCCACGAGATCAAGCTAAGTCGGTTTACGAGAGAAAACTCATGGCGATCGCCCTCGCCGTGCAAAGATGGCAGTCTTACCTCTTGAGACAAAAATTTACAACCTAAATTGATCAACAAGTGTTGAAGCATCTGAGCAAAGGGAAATGCAATGAGAATACGAGAAATGGTTGTTTAAGTTGCTGGGTATGATTTTAAAGTTCAGTACCGACCAAGCCTAGAAAATAAAGTTGTAAATGGATTGTCTCGAATCCCTCGTCTCACCCACTTGGCCACGCTAACAATTTCATATATGTTTGACATCGACGTAGTTAGAAAATAAGTATAGCTGGACCCAACCTTGCAGAGGATCCAAAACGAGTGGGAGATGAATCGTGTGCACACCCTCAATTTACTATCTGTCAAGGTAACCTTTTATATAAGAACAAGATAGTTCTATGTGCCTAATCTCAATTACGCGCGTCCGTGATGCACGCATACCATGACTCAGTTCTATAGAGGGTATTCAAAATTTCTAAGGACTTATAAATGTGTTGGTTGATATAATTAAATTTACTTCAACCTATCAGCTTAAGTTTTTGGACCGAGTTCAGACTACAGGGGACAAACGAAGATTGTTAATAAGTGTTTGGAAACGTAACTTGGAGGTTTATGTGGGGAGAATGCTTGAAAATGGGCTAGTTGGATTCCGTGGGCAGAATTCTAGTACAATACTAACTACAACATATCTCTTAATCTGACCCCGTTTTAGGTCGTATATGGGCGAGTCCTTTCACCGATTATGTTCTACGGAGCCCAATGGACTACGAATGACACACTTGATGAGCAACTAAAGGAGCGATTTTAATATTGGGAAAGTCAAAGAACAACTTCGCTGTTTGTAGGACAAAATGAAGAGCACTGCCGACTAGGTTAGACGCAATGTGGAATTTGAAACAGGTACAAGTGTGTTTTGAAGTTACACCCCTATAGACAGGTATAAAAAGCAAAATGACAAAATGAAAAGTTATCTCCTAGGTTCTTTGGGTCGTACCACATCATGGAACGAATCAACAAGGTTGCTTACAAACTCGAAGTACCCCCGATCATCCAATTGGTGTTTTACGTTCCACAGCTGAAGGCAGTTAAGGGCCTTGAGATAGACCTGTTCCAAAGTGTGCCAATATTGACTGAAGATTTCAAATGGGGGGCTCAACCTCACGAAGTTTTCGTGTACTAGGGTGGAACAAAGAGACGGAGGAAGCCAGAGTCCTAATCTCCTTGAAGGGCTTACCAACCCATGAAGCCACATGGGAATCGACATTGATGAACAGATAGTAGCTTCCGACCTTCCACCTTGAGGACAAGGTGGATTTCAACGTAAGGGGATATTTAGACCCCAATTAGAAATGTCTACAATCACAGGGGCACTTTGGGTATTTCTGTTGTTGTTTGGCTAGTTGTATTTAATTCCTATCAAACTGGTTATTGTACTTTATCTTTTGGTTAGACTTTGTGTAATACCAAGCTAGGTATTTGGGAAGAGTTTTCATCCTTTCGAATGGTCGCCAGTATGTTTTGTGGCTGACTCATTTAAATATCAATATGGTGTTTTGTGGATTGGTGTTCTAACAGCTAAGCAACAAGTAGACAACTAGGTGAGGTTGAAGACAACCAGCATGGTGTGTTGCTTGCATAGATGCAAATGGCATGTGTTGTGTTACACACATAGGACGAGTGTATGTGGCAGGGTAAAGGCACGTAGGATAGACTAGGAAAAGGGCATGTTGAAACACGTTTGATCATGTTTTTATCATGTTTCATAGTTGCTTCACTACAAAATGGGAATGCATTCATTTACTTACGTGTTTGTTATGTTTTTATTATGTCTCAATTTGGCTTTGTTAACTCATTTTAAAATTCTTTCGGTAGAATTACAATTCAATTGTAGAAAATTTTCCTTCCCATTTATTGTTACTGCTTAAATGATGATATTTTCCCTAAAATTCATGAATATTATGCTAAACTTATCAGTTTCAATTACTTGCTATTTATATTTAGAAAATACTGTGAAGTAGATTTTTTTTTCCTTTTTTTTTTTGGTAGACAACCCTATTGAGAATTAATGAATTTTTCAGTTATTACACCTTCTGTTATCATCGATTCACACCAACCTTCACTGATGATTTTTAATGGATACCTCCTCTTGAAGTTTCAAGGTTTCAACTGGGAAAGCTGGAGAAGACGCTGGTACCTGGAGTTAGCTGCCAAAGCATCGGATTTATCTCAATCTGGGATAACAGCAGTGTGGCTCCCACCTCCCACGGAATCTGTTGCTCCACAAGGTTTGCTCCATTTTTATTTTTCTTTTATATTGTTTGAGGCAAACAAAATATAAATAAGCTTCTATTGAGTTTGCTTAATATGGGAAAGTTTCAATGTCTGGACTACAACTTATGAAGTATATTTTTCAGGTTATATGCCATCAGACCTATATAATTTAAACTCATCTTATGGATCTGTGGAAGAACTCAAGTACTGTATAGAAGAATTTCATTCTCAAGATCTTCTGGTATGCCATTGTCTGAAACTTTTCCAAAGTATTGCATATTTATTTAATTTCTCTATTTGTTTCACTTTCAATTATTGTTGAACTGTGAAGAAAATAATAATATATGCAACAATTCAAGCTTGTGCTTGTTTGTAGACTTTTGTATGTGTGAAGTGATGTATGGATGGTAATTCTTCTTCTATTAATTAGAGAGACACCGTGGAACCAACTGCCCTAAATATAGTATGTAATCTAAACAAGGTCTAATTAAAAATATAGAAAAAGAATCTAGTGTTGGGTTATCTTCCTAAATATTTCCTTCTCTAAACCCTACCCATCTAGCCCTAATCCACACAACTTCCTTGCTTCTCCCTCTGGCGCTACCCCCTTAGCTGCGACAGGGGGATAAGTAACAAACCTCTCCTTCTCCGACGGTAAATCGATGTCTGTCTTGTGGTTTTTTTTCTTCTCAGCTATTTTTTCCCTCTTCGAGCATTGCCCATGTGGTTGCATATTATTCAACTTCTGTCCTTTTAAGATGACGCTCTCTCTCAAGCCAAAAGCTTTTTCTTCTTCCCCTATATGGATGCATCGAGCTTTTTTTCATCTCTCACATGGTAGATCTTTCACTAGGCTATTCTTCTCTGGGCTTCTCCACCAACGGTTCGTACAAGCTCCTACGAGGGACTAAGTTTTTTTGTTGTTGCCTTTGAATATTCGAGCTCGTTGTTCCCTTCTACTCACCAACGACTTCTCCACCACTCCACAGCTCGAGCAACATTCGTCGAAAGCCACCTCTTTTTTGGTGCAAGCAGGTTGTCGTGTATCACAGTCGCACTTCAATGGCAGTAGAATGAGACACTTGCTCTAGCCTAGCGAGCAAGTCAGCCGAACGAAAACGCAAAGCGGGTGGCACAACTGGTGCAACCTCTATGTCGGGACTCGAGAAAAGGTTTTCAAAAGAAAAAAAAAAGAGAGAAGGTTTTGCTATGTATGAAGACATTCTCTTCTTTTCTTTTTAATTTGAGAAGTGATACATCATATTTATACATCTCAAATCATAACTAATCACAACTAATCTACCTACAAAATAGGAACAATAAAATCTGAATCAAGGAAAGAATTGTAACAAAATCCTAACTAAACTCATAGGATCCTGCTTGACTTTCTACACTCCCCCTCAAGCTGGATGATATATGTTGTACATTCCGAGCTTGGAAATTAATCCACCATGACTGTTTCGATGAAGGGTCTTGGTTAATATATCTGCAACTTGTTTATGAGAAGGCACATACTTTAATATAATGATATCAACTTCAATTTTTTCACTAATAAAGTGACGATCGATCTCAACATGCTTCATTCGGTCGTGATGAACGAGATTCCTTGCGATGACTATTTGATAAGAACCTGATATATATTATAATACAAAGATAAGAAAGATACAAGATAACCCAAGTGTTCGAGGTACTTTGACCCTCCCTAACTTGAGATCACTTTCAACCCAGATACTCACTCTCAATACTTCTTAATATCCTTACCTCCCCCTTCTCTCTTATTTAATAGTCTAATATTCTTATCCTACTCCTAATAGGATTGACCATTCCTTATCTACTCCTAATAAGATTGATCATTCCTTACCCTACTCCAAAAGGGGTCTTTATCAATTTTCAATCTATCGTTGTGTTGTTTATATAATTAAATTTACCCAACCCACTATTTTGCTAATTAAAATTAAAATTAGCAATTAAGAGGGAGTATTGATTTATATAATTAAATTTACCAAATTAAAATTGATTTTCACTTGCAGGACATTTTCACTTGTTTGCTTCCCAATTAAATTTGATTTTTACTTGTGAGACATTTCTCAAATTTCTAAACCCACAAGTAAGAGGAAGTATTGATTTATATAATTAAATTTATCCCAATCCTCTAGCTTAAGCTTTTGAGTTGATTGGTGATTTACATAATTCAACACATTGAAAAGTAAATTTAGCTGAAGATAGTTCCTTCTTTTAGTTTTATTGAAACAAATGAAATTTCAGCATTTGGAGAGCCTACCGAAATCTGTTGTTGGAAAGTCCTCACTAACATGTTATTTAACCGATATTAAGGAAATATAAACATGCTATCCCTAAAATTTGCAATTTTTTTGAAACAGAGCTGTTTGACCACCAATTGAATACATCATTCTAGTAAGGGTGTGTAACACCCACAATAGTTATATAGTATAGCTTTTCGTGAGTTGTATACTGTGTAGGTGGTTACGTAAAAAGTATGATCTTTGTTTTCTTGTCTTCTTGTTTGATGTTCAATAATTCAATTCCCCCTTCTTTATGACTAATATGATTTGAATGTGCCTCCAGGCCCTTGGTGATGTTGTACTCAATCATAGATGCGCACACAAGCAGGTCTACTCCTGTCCATAGTGCCATTGTTTACTAATTTTTCTCTTAGCTTGCTTTTCCTCGTAATAAAATCATACTTGTGTATAAATGTTTATCATGTAGCATTTCGAAACATACTTAATAATTGAAATTGTGATAATCATGAAGTGAATGATTATAATTATTTTCAGTAACTTTCGTGACTTACTTTTAAACCACCAACCCCTCCCCCCCCCCCCCCCCACAAGTAGACAATAAGTTAAGAATAGAAGATTTGTACATGGTTTTGTTCCCTTGAATTTGCACCGTTAGTAGTACATCTTCCAAAGAAATCTGTCTTATAAAATGAATCGACATTATTATTTGACCAAGTGTATCTTTTGAAAATTCAATGATATATTTGTTTACGTTCCTGACTTCATAGACAGTTGAATGACCCTTATATCATGTTTCTGCTGTGTATTACTAATTAAAACATGTAGAATTATGCTATGATCTTGGTGCCGCCTCAGAGAAGTATTACCTTTATATAACTTGGTGTCGTTGCTGGTTTCAGAGTCCCAATGGTGTTTGGAACATTTTTGGTGGCAAGCTTTCTTGGGGGCCTGAAGCAATTGTTTGTGATGATCCAAATTTTCAGGGTCGAGGAAATCCTGCAAGTGGTAATTCTGCAGCTTTATCTTCTGGCTGAACTCTTAATGCTATTATCTGAGGATTCTATGTGGAAAACCAATTAATGCCATCACCTTGATGATGTCTGCCTTGACACGAAGGCAGCTGTTCCTTTAATTGGCTTGAAAATAAAGTGTTTTAACTAATTGTTTTTGTAAGTTGTAATTAGTTCCAGATCTTTATAATTTAAAGTTTAATATTTTTTTGAAAAAGGCAACAAATTTTTTATTAAGAAAATGAAAAGAGACGCTTAAGAATACAAACCCGAAAAGGTCAAAAAAAAAATAAATTTAAAGTTTAGTATGGTGCTTTGTACGTAATCTGTTTAGAATTAAAGCCGTCCAATGTTTAATTACAACCAGCATAAGTTGACATTCTCTTAAAGATAAGAGTGAAGAGATATGCTGCTCACTCATATTCTGAAGTTATCCAATTCAGTTTCACGAAAAGCTCTAGTTTGGTTATGACTGTACTTTTGTTTGTCTGTGCTGCCATAGGTGACATCTTTCACGCAGCACCAAATATTGACCATTCCCAGGACTTTGTGAGGAAAGACATAAAAGAATGGCTAAATTGGCTTCGGAATGATATTGGTTTTGATGGGTGGCGCCTTGATTTTGTGAGGTAATTTATCTTCGATTCTTTTCTTCAACGTATAGACGCTTGCTTGTAAATAATAAATGAATACTAAATTGAAGAAATATTCCAAGTTCATTATGTTCTCCCCATTATGAAGTAGCCTTCTCACACGGCCACAGGCCCACACTTGTTTAAAATTATCAAGAACCAATCTAATAAAGCTTCAATTTTTAATTTTTATACAGTCAGCTCAGCTGTACAGTTGGAACAGTTTGGATCAAAATACCATCATGATCATAATTAGTTACTCTATGATCCAATATATTAATTATTTTTCTTTGTTACTTTAGAGGTTTCTCGGGTACATATGTTAAAGAATATATTGAGACTTCAAATCCTACTTTTGCTATTGGAGAATACTGGGACAGTTTGGCTTATGAACATGGGAGTTTATGTTATAACCAAGGTAGGAAGTTTTCTATTCATTCTTGAACTCATATTCTTGAACCATCTTATTTTTAGTGTCTGATTTTACGGGACTTGCACTCCTTAATTTCTTTCCAGATCAGAGCTCCATTATGATTATTATCATTCGTAGGGATTTTAATGGCTGTAATCCTGTGCTAGAAAATTTCGTTATCTCTAACCTCATGCTATGCTAATTGTTGTCAACTTGCCCATGTGTTTAGATGCTCATCGGCAACGAATAGTTAATTGGATCAATGCCACTGGTGGCACTTCCTCTGCATTTGATGTCACTACAAAGGTATTCTTCTTTATCTTTATGTACCACTCCTAATTTTTAAGAATGTGGAGGAAAGAACTGGTGGACAACGTGAGTACGCTATTTTTTTTGGTATATATGTAAATTTAGCATAATACTAAATTTATTCTACTAAAATTAACATATAATGTGAAGTTAATTAACAATGAGCGTCGGTTGGGTGCAACAAACGATTATTTAAGAAAACGTAGACAGGTTTTTTCAGGATAAACGGGAGAGTCAACTTGTTTTTTCTCTTTCTTTTGTCTTTTCTTTTTTATTATAACATTAATTATTTTGAGTTTGGGGCTTTAACATTTTGGCTTAAAGACCACACTTTTTAAAATATCATCGTGTTCAATGTGTTCGAGGCATGTTCAATTATTAAATAATAATGATATTAAAATAATTAAATTTACACTAACTCATAAGGTTAAGCTATTGGGTTGGTCGGGGATATAACCTACTTCAACAGGAGGTCCTGAGTTCGAGTCTCTGTCAAGTCATTTCTTCCCCATTTAAAATTGAATTCCACTTATAGGGCATTTCTCAAATTTATTAGCAAGAGCTCCCGATTTTCTCTCTAGACTATTCTTCACTTCTATAAGCTTTAATGGAAGCTATGGTTTACAGAACTCTTGGTATCAACTTTCAACGCAAGAGAGCTGATTATCTATTTTGGTTGAATGGCTTAAGCTTCACGAAATTCACCCCTTTGTCCACCACTCTTTCTTTGGTTAGAAGTTAGACACATCTAATGAATTTTGCCATTTTTGAAGAACATGTTGCCATATTTTGAGGATGGTGTGGTTAGAGGGTGAGGTAGTGCTAGAGTAATTGAGAAATATTGGTATCTTGTTGTTGATTGATATAATTAAATTTACCTCAACCCACTAGCTTAAGTTTTTGAGTTGATTGTAGTTTAACGTAATTTAATATGGTATAAAAGCAGGAGGCCCTGAATACGGGTCTATGCCAAGTTTCATTTTTTTCCTAATTAAAATTGAATTTCACTCGTAGAACATTTCTCAAATTTCCAGGCTCACAAGAGAGAGCGTTGGTTGATGTAATTAAATTTGCTCCAACACATGAGATAAAATTTTGGGTTGATTGGTGGTTTAATATAATTCAACATGCTATGAGGAGGAGGTTCTGAATTTGAATCTATCGGTTAATATAATTAAATTTACTCAAATTCACCAGCTTAAGCTTTTAGGTTGATTGGTGATTTAAAATATGGTACCGGAGTAAGAGGTCTTAAGTTCGAACCACTGTCGACTTGTTAAATCTTCAATTAAAATTGAATTCCATTTGTGAGGTAAATTTTATTATATCACCTAATAGTTCGAATTTCTGCCAAGTTATTTTCTCCCCAATTAAAGTTAAATTCAACTTGTAGGACATTCCTCAAATTTTAAATTCACAAGTGACGGAGAATGTTGGTTGGATTAACTAAATTTACCCCTACCCTTAAGCTTAAGTTATTGGGTTGATTGATAATTTTACATAATTCAACATGATATGAGAGCAAGAGACTCTAAGTTCGAATCTCTATCGAGTCGTTTTCCTCTCCAATTAAAATTAAATTCTGCTGGTAAGTCATTTTTAAAATATTCAAGCCTACAAATGAGGAGGAGTGTTGTTTAATATAAATAAATTTACTCCAATCCATTAGCTTAAACTTTTGGGTTGAATGGTAGTTTAACATAATTCAATAGTAATGGTAGTTTCTTTGTAGTTTTAGGTGGGGTGGTTTTAAATAGAGAGTTAGAGGTTAGGAGAAGAGTAAACTTCTCAAAAGGGTTTTTTGTTTTTGTTTTTTTTTTTTTTTTTTTGAGGTTACAATGTGAGTGGGAGACTTGAACCAGTGACCTTAGCAACTATTTGATGTAATTTCTTTTTGATATTACAATATTGCAATGTTGCAGGTATCCCTAACAAAGTGTTTTCCTGGTTTGATAATGTTGACATCTAATTCATCATTCCCTCGCAGGGCATTCTCCATTCTGCCCTTCATAACCAATATTGGAGGTTGATAGACCCGCAAGGAAAACCAACAGGAGTAGTGGGATGGTGGCCTTCCCGTGCTGTCACTTTCTTGGAAAACCATGACACTGGGTCTACACAGGTATGAAGCTAGCCTCCATTATTTGAATTCTCCCTTGGCTAAGGGCTTATAAATTACAAGGTAGTGAATGTGGGGAAGGACAGAAATTGAATGTATCTACTTTGTTTACAGGGACATTGGCCATTTCCACGCGATAAACTTGCTCAAGGATATGCATATATCTTGACTCATCCTGGAACAGTAAGCGCTTACTTCTTACTCAAACAATCATAAGGCTGCCCTTTCTATTGTTAATCCTGGTTTCAAAGGTTAATTTTACCTTTTCCTTTTATACTTGCTTCACAGTTCACACCATGATAGCAACTGAAGGGTTTTTGATGATGTGAGAGTGTAACAAAAAAAAAAAAAAAAACTTAACATATATTCTATTTTAAATTACCCATTGAATCAAAAGTATAGGCTGTTAGATTATAGTAAATCTAGTTACATCAATACTTAAAGTACTCCCTTCACTCGTAGACTTTAAACTCCACTCGTCAGCTTTAAATTTTGTAGAAGGCTCAACTAATGAAAATGCAACTAATAGGATTCAAACACACAACTCTTATACCATGTTAACTAACTATTGAATCCTAATGCTATAGCTTTTGAGTTGGAGTAAATTTAACTGGATCAATACTTAAACTCAATAATACGAAGAAATAAAGAAGCGGGGGCAGAAAAGGTTGAGAAGTATTATTACTAAACAAGAGATAGTTAGGTTAATGTACTGCAAATAGAATAAAATTTACTTCTGACTTTGGGAGAAAGTGATCGATCTAATTTTTCGGAGAGAAACCGAAAGAGGAAATTAGGGAGAGGAGCTCTTGAAAACTTTACCACTCTTTTCTTTTCCTTTTTCTGTTTGGATAAAATTCTTCCATTGTCAACAAATGTGTCCATCCATGTCACAATCATTTTTCAGAATCTAAATAAGATTTAGATATGTATGATTGAGGTGAAAGAAGAAATGTTGAAGCTTTGTCAGCCATATGGTCACTGTCTTTGTCTGTTTTTTGAAGTAAATTTTGTTTCTTACTTTCAGCCTACAGTTTTTTACGACCACTTTTATGATTTCGGCGTACGTGAAATGATCAATGAGTTAATCGATGCTCGACAACGTGCTAGAATCCACTGTCGGAGCTCCATTAAGATCTACCATGCAAACAATGAAGGATATGTTGCACAGGTTGGAGATAGTCTGGTAATGAAGCTTGGACATTATGATTGGAATCCTTCCAAGGAAAACCAGTTGGATGGGAACTGGCAGAAGTTTGTTGACAAAGGATCAGATTACCAGTTGTGGCTGAGACAATAATAATCTTATAATTATTTATTCCCAGTTCCAATGCTGAACTGGCAATGCGTGTGTACTAATTCAAATTGTTGTTCAAGATACCCAGTAATTAATAGTATGATTAACTCGAGATTATGTATAATCAGGTCAGAAATTGTAAAATAATTATGGTTAAGTATGTACTTAACGAAAATTTAATTTATGTACATTTTAAATGTTTTTGGGAATGTTTAGATGAATGGTTGTTATATAATTATTTGAACCAAAGGTTCGTGAAAATCATATTTGATATGATTATTTAAAGCAGGGGTTGTAGTAGAGGTTCTTCATTATTTTAACTATATAGATATTTATATAATATAATTATTACAATTATTTTGATCTTCACTATATTATTATATTGAATTATGTAAATTGAAGTCATGTCCATAACTCACATGTCCTCGTTCATTAGATGGCTGTCAATTTACCATCTCTATTTTTCATCCATTTTTTATGCTTCTCTTTACAAAAGTCTCAGGTTTCTCTCTGGAAGCTCTGAGAGTTCGAGGTCCTCTTAGTGAGGAGTGTGTGGGGGCGAGGTTTGAGCGGAAGGGTTGTGTTGACGAGAAGAGGAAGACGGCGTTCAGGACTTGGGAGGCTTGGTGTTATGAATGCAGAAGCTTTTGCCAAGCTAATGAATGGGTTAGTGTTAGCAGAGAAGGAGGAGGGCGAGGTATTTGAGTTGGAAGAGGAGGAAATCCTAGAGTGTAAGGATAAACTGGAGAACGATTTGGTTTGCAAAGTTCTCAATGATAAGTCTATTAGCTCAGATGCCTTCAGGAAGCTAATTCCAAAAATCTGGAATGTGGAGAATATGGTGAATTTAGAAGTTCTAGGGGCAAATACTTTTCTCTGTTCTTTTGCTAGTAAAATAATTAAAGAAAGGGTGGTGGAAAGAGGGTCTTGGATCTTTGACAATTCTCTGTTATTGTTTGAACAAATGTGTGGTGGAAGGAGGATATCGGAACTGGGTTTTGAGAAAGCTATTTTTTGGGTTCGAATCCACGATGTCCCGCCGGCTTGTCACTCGGAAGGAGGAGCACGGAGGTTAGGAAACATGCTGGGGGAGTTTGTAAAGTGGGATCGTGAAGGAGACAGCCGAAATAGAGGCAAATTCATAAGAATCAGAGTTATTATTAACGTCTTTAATCCGTTGAGAAGAGCCATTAAAATGAGGAGTGGTGTTTCAGCTGAAGAAAATTTGATCCAAATTTCATATGAGAAACTCCCTGATTTTTGCAGAGGTTGTGGTGGATTGGGACATATAGCTAAAAATTGTTCTTTCGTGGTGATAGAAGAAGGGAACTCGTAGCTTTTCGATGTTATCCTCAAGGAAGAAAGCCTATTAAGAAGCCAAAATTTAGTTGTTGCTCAGTCAGGGGAAGGTGGACGTAGAAGGAAGAGGAAAGGAAGATATGTTGCAGCCTGGGGAGGAGGAAATGGTTCGAAGATTGGAAAAGAAGCTGGGAATTTAGTCGGTGAGGTTGGTGGTCGAGCAGAATTCGGGCAAAGCGGAGACGAATCCAGAGAGTTGCAACGAGAGGTGGAAGGATGGTTACCTGTAACTCGGACAGTCGATTCGTTGGGGCTGGGTACGACTCAGCAGCGACTGAGTCGCAAAGCGTTGGGTGACTCGGGTGAGGCAGCAGCGTCGTTTGACTGCGTCCGTAATTTTGGGGAAATGAGCATTGATTGCGAGAAGATGGAAGCTGCAGGTGTGGAAAAGAAAATCGGTGTTGGCAGGGATTTGGTTCGAGACAAGGGTACGGGGAAGACTTTTTGGGGAAAAAATTCGCAGTCGGAAATGTGTGTTGCAGAGTTGTTGGAAGAGGGAACGGCTTTGCATAGAACAGACAGGATGAAGTACAGTAGGGTTGGACAGCTGGATGGCGATTTTGGGCTGGACCTCTGTAGCGAGTTTGGGTCGTGGGCTGATTTAAAATTGAAAACAGGGAAAATTGTTTTGGGTAATAAGGAGGTGAATTGGGCTTTGGAAAATCGTGGGCTGGAGGGGGTTGATATACAAGATCAAAATGAGGAAAAATAAATGGGCTTGGATTTAATTACAGACAAAGGAATAGAGAAGTCCAAATTGAAGGACCAAAAATTAAAAGGACAAATGGAATATTTTGAGCCATTAGATAAGAGGAAATTTGTTGAAAATAAGGAGAAGCTACTGGGAAGTGCCATTAAAAGCTACAAGGAAAATGTTTGTAGGGACAACATTAGGAATTTGAACTCGATTATCAGCTTGAAGGCAAGTGGAAAAATTGTGGTGGATGAGTAGGGTATTAGTAGGATGGAAAAGCATGAGGTCGGGGAAGACAGTGAGAAGGAAATTAATCTAGGAAAGATGGGGAAGTCCACTACAAAATTAGTTTTGAAATGGAAAAGAAGAGCTAGAAATAGATTAATTCAGGGGAATGATATGGAGGTTGAAGACTTGGAAGGAATTCACTGTGGAGAGAAGCACGAATTGGAAGGGATGAAAATTGAAACTGTTGGTAAAAAGGGAAGAACTGACTACGTTGAGAACCTCAGCGGGATATCGGCGAAGACTGTTGAGCAGTCTCACCGTACGCAATGAAAATTTTATGTTGGAATGCTCGGGGGTTGGGAAACCCCCGGGCCTTAAGGGCGCTTCGCCATGAAGTGCTCAAGTGTAGACCTCAGATTATTTTTTTAAGCGAGTCTAAGTGTAGTAGTGCGGCGATGGATGGAATCAAGTTGTTGGTCGATTGTGATAGCTGCTTGTGTGTGCTGAGTATTGGGGCTAGTGGAGGCCTGATACTCCTTTGGAACTCTTCGTTGGATGTCAAGATTAGTTCCTCTTCTCAGGGGCATATTGATGCGGCTATAAAAAATCGGGAGGGATGGTGGAGATTTACCGGTTTTTATGGAAATCCGGTTTTAGCCAAAAGAAAGGATTCATGGGACTTACTTAGAAGATTGAAGAAGGTTCTTGATTTACCTTGGATGGTTGGAGGCGACTTTAATGAGATTTTGGATATAGCGGAACAAAGTTTTAGGTGCAGTAGGTGTGAGTCAAGTATGAAAGATTTCAGAGAGGTGATCAACGAATGCTTGCTCGTCGACTTGGGCTATGCTGGAGAGAATTTCACCTGGATCAAAAACAAAAAAGACAAGCTTGCCACTAGATGACACCTTGACAGGTACTTCTCAAACCCTTACCTTATTGCTTTATCTGGTAAAATTTCTGTTTGTCATGGTAATTTTCACTTTTCGGATCATAGACCTATTATTGCTGAGTTTAGTGGGGACGGTGGGGCTACAATTGGGATTAGAGGGGGTCATAAGCCGTTAAGGTTTGAGGATAGTTGTGCGTTGCATGAGGAGTGTAGGGTGATTATTAGGGATTGTTGGGGGTAAGAATAGCGTTAGCAAGTTCAATGTTGATACCTTTCTGTGTGGTGTTAAAAGATGTCTTGCTAATTTAAGTAGGTGGAATAAGAATAGATTGAGGGGGTCTATTAGAGGGGCGATTGAGGAAAAAGAAAGAGTGCTT
>JBBMEG010000022.1:7379192-7389803 GCA_037832605.1 Cyclanthera cordifolia
CAAATTAGCCTGCAATTTGTTGTCCGTTAGTAAACTCTCTAGAGATTCTAACTGTCGTGTTATCTTTTGTGATTCATATATATCCCCATCAATATACCTGTAAAATTGAACTTTAGATATTGAAATCTGCATTGATATTTTAGTTCTGGCTGACCCTTCAACTATTATCACAAGACATACCACATGACCTACAACATTTGGATGTTGAGCAAATCCGTAGAAAATTAATTTCTAGATAGGTGATTACCATGGATTGAATCCATCACCTCTTAGGAGGTGTTGTGGTAAAGGGATGAAATGAGGAATGAATGGGAAGGAGGATAATTCTCTGTGTTTGGGCCATCGAAATTCATTCTTCCCTCCCCATAGTCGTGTTTCTCCAAAATCCCCCTTTTTATTCTCCTCCTAACAACTTCTATTCTTTCCATAACAACTTTTTATTCTCCCCATAACTATTTTTCACTCTCATCATACTCAATATTTTATTTTCCACATGATCATTTCTTTCATTCAAACACAAAAAATCATTCTCTTTCCTGTTATTTTCCTAATTCTCATCCTCTTCCTAATTGTTCTCCATCCTATTATTTCTCTAATTTTCATTCTTTCAATAATCATTTTTATTTATATTCCCCAAACACCCCGTTACTTAAAACTCCTTTGACCACTAGGTCAATGATGATTAAGTATTATTCAAAATGAGAAAAGTGATTAGGTAAACAAAAATTTGACAAGAAGAAGGCAACTGTAAATTTTATCAAGAAGACAATAAAAGCTATAAAGTTGCTGACTCGACCAATCTTCCAAAAGTAGTTTAAAGGTGCTAAGTTGTAATTTATAGCAATAATGAAGTTTACATGAAAATAAAGGGCATACTAATTACTAGCATGTACCAAGTTATGAGCCATGGAGACCTACCCCAGCATATGCTACCACTTTCGGCAGCTTTGTAGGATGCCCAGTGCATTTGCTATACACACAAGCGTTGATCAAAACCAGCCTTTCCACCTACGAAACAGGATAGTTATACAAAAAATAAAAATAAAAAAAATAAATCGCAACTAAAAGCTAGAAGTCAAGCACACAGTTGTACAACGAGATCACTCAAAACCATTAAAAATCAACAATAAAGGACGGAATAAAACTAAGAGACTTAAAGATGATTCACTGCTCAGAGTTTCAAGGATCCAAAGGCCTTCCTTTCTGTAAGTTAGACTATGCTTCACACCATGAGTAAATTGGGTGATTTTTTTAAGTGTGAGACCCCAATCAAGCACGTTTACAGCAGGAAGCACAAGTCAAGCTCAAGTCAACCGGCTAAAGTTTCCGTCAGTAATGGTTTTCATTTTAGTATTTAAATGATCGTTTTGTTGGTAAGAGGGTATGCTTTTGTTGTTTAAGTGTTAAAGTGTCTTAGAAAGTGTTGAAAATTTAAGTAATAACAAAGTTTTCTTACATTTGTCAGTTTCAGTTACATATCTATACAAATCAAGGATACAGCAGAACAACCTAAACAACAGGTCGCGTTCAAAAGTAAGGTCGTGTTTCAGTAACATATCTGAGGATAAAGTAATTTTATGAGAGCTCAAACTACTTTATTTCAGATTCTTCCACAAATTCTCAACATAACTGCATTAATCTAAGCAAGATAGAAAATTACACTTACAGCTTCCGGATGATTAACTGCAAAGTCAAGTGCAACAGCTGCACCAAGGCTTGGTCCAACTAACACCATTGACTTCTTGATGTAGGACTTCCAAAACTAAAACCCAAATTAAAATTCAATAACCTTTTCTTTATTTAAAAAGAAAAAATAACAAATTTAAAAAAAAAAAAAAAAAAAAAAAAAAAAAAAAAAAAATCAATTACAGTCCGAAACAACTGTTGAAATCTAAACCCTTTACAACAACAAATAAAACTTCACAGAATTTTCATCCTCCAAGTTTCAAGCAAACTTTCAAGACGTAAGAACACATGGATATAAGGAGGAGATCATAATAATGCAATAATGTTTCTAAAACAAAGGAAAGCTAAGAAGGTAAAGCAAATAACTGACTTGTCAAAAAAAAAAAGAAGGCAAAGTGAATAACCTGGTACAGATGAGAACGCTTTGTTTGCACATTACATGGTGGAAGACTATCTAGTATACATAAGTATAAACAGGAAACGAATAAAAGTGTGAAACATGTTTAGAGTTTAAAAAATGCAATTAGCCAGCAGAAAATAAAACCAAAAGAATAGTAAGTCTCAACTCAAATGAACCCACCCAAGTCAGAAAAGCCCCATCCAAGAACATCAACAGCCCAAGTTTCTAGTCCAGCCTCTTCAAGCAGAGGAAATGCATAACTCCATTCCAAACAAGAACTGTGTGGGGAAAAAAAGAACAAATAGCACTTATCACGTTAAATGGAAAGAGTACATATTAAAGAAAACCTTGCTACTTCCATAGCAGACCTGTCAAAGCAATGGAGTAGAACCACTGGATTCTTCTCACTTCTTGTTACTGGTTTAACGCAGCTGCTCATAATGCGAGTTTCAGATAAAGTGATCTGCAAAGAAGGACAAGCAGTATAAAGGAAGGATCATTATGCAGACTTGGCAGTATAA
The DNA here is from genome assembly GCA_037832605.1 of Cyclanthera cordifolia. Lineage (NCBI taxonomy): Eukaryota > Viridiplantae > Streptophyta > Magnoliopsida > Cucurbitales > Cucurbitaceae > Cyclanthera > Cyclanthera cordifolia. Next base: position 7,381,800 of record JBBMEG010000022.1, read on the forward strand.
TCTAAAAGACAAACGGACAAGAATCGAAGTGCAAGACAAAATTAGAGAAAATCAATTGCATAAGAAATGCCATCATTCAGTTTTCCGTGAGATATTCATATGAATGAGTTTAAATATTCAACTCTGCTCGTTTACAGAATTCATTATTTCCTTCCATCAAGAAAAACAATGGGCATGCCCATCCTCTGCAGCTGTAGACAAACAATGACATGGTAATGTGAACCAAAAAGCACCAACAGCAAAACCAAGTTCAAATTTGCAGTTACTCATTAAACTGCTTATTTGCATTCTTTGATTGTCAAGGAAAGCTTCTGATCAAAGTTGCACTAAACAAGGGTTGGTACTTCCGGGAACTCACCGACATCTGAATTCAGGATCAATTTTCCTTATGCAAAGAATCATTGACACTCGAGAAACAGCAAAAGAAAGAAAAGTAAGTTGTAACCCATTTTCTAAGCAGAAGAACTAAGAACGCAGTTTAAACAAGAAATCCGATTCTCTCGACCAGAAATCCATAACGTTTTTAGTGGAAAATATCATCCGAATCACAGACATCTGAAAATAAAAAATAAAAATAAAAATAAAAAAGAGTTAAAACCAAGAGAGGAAGAGTAGGCCGGCGAGAGAGATGACTGTATCATGAGTAATTGAAATTACTGGTAGAGTAGAGTGAGCCTCACAGTGCAGTACAGTACTTCAATTCCATTAATAAAAAGGCAGACAAAAACAAAACTAAAGAAAACAAAGGACAGACAGAATTAGATATAGAAGAATGCACCTTTGATTCCATACAAGAAAACTCAAAAAGAGAAAGCGGTTTACCGGTAGCCTCTCGATTTTGCGAGCCATGGTTCTGGCAAATGGATCTTTGATCATACCGACCTCGTTAGGAAGAAATGAGGGGAAGCCTGCAGAGTTTCCACCAGAGAAAACGCCTCCAAGGCCAAGGCCTTCACATTTCGCAGCCATTGGCGTTCTCGTAAGCTGGTGAGGCGTCGGTGATGGGAAACCCCACAGCAGAGTCATGATCTGACGACTGAAAATGAAGAGTAAAAGGAAGAAAATAGAGCTGCAGTAATTTAGGTGAGAAATAATGGCAGGTGGAAGCAGAAGGAAGAGGAAGAAGAAAAAGACAAGCTTGTACTGTACGCTGCGTTGGCGCTAGCATTCAACCATACACGAGCTCGTTATACGTCAGCTTAGTTCTTCTTCTAATCCTGTCGTCAATTTTTGAAACTCGAGCTGTTAGACGAAAATGGCAACTCAAAGCTGCTGTGGACTGCTTCTTCTGAGCGGCCATTACCGAGAAAACACAACGATTGCAGGTTAATTAAGGAGGCGGAAATGGCAATGAACAACGCCATCAGTTAGGCTTGCCCAAAGTTGCTCCAAGTTTTGTTCTCTTTTGGGTTAAGATTTAAATCAAATTTCATAATTTCGGGGTGAACACCGCCTAATTTTTGTTGTTTCGGAAGAAAATTCGTTTTGTATCGTTAATCTTAATTGACCATTTTTTTGCATCAATAGGAGTCTATTAAAAAAATAGTTAACCAAAGCTTTTTGGGTCGATTAAGTCGATTGGTTTTGTCATTTTTTTTTTCGATTAATTAAAAAATTCCTATGTATAATATTAATATTTTTCGTATATTTACTTAGATTTCTTATTAAATTATTGTAAAATTAACTTAATTTTATGTGTTTTTAAAAATTAACTTAACTAGTTCAATAAAAAAAAATTATATGATAAATATGTTTTTCAATAAAAAAATATTAAATGAATTAACCGACTTCATCGACCGACTGAATCAAACAAACTGATCGACTTAAACCGATTGGTCGATACAATTTTATTTTCAAGTATACCGACATGGTCGGTTCATTGTCAATTTTCACAGAAAATCGACACCGACTGACGAATGAACATTCGACTAAACATGTCGCACGTAGTTTAAGCTAATTTGTCATAAGCACACGCACAAAAGTTGTTTGAGCTGCAATGGTGATGTTGTTAGAGATTTGCCTAAAGGTCTAGCCGTTTGTAATTAAATTGCAAACATTTAATAATTAAACATTTTATGTATTATTTCAATTATTAATAAATGTTGTTATTTCTATTAATTATGCATTTAATATACAAACGTCATTCAGCTATATCACATTAATTGATTAATGGCGATAAACTCATGGTCATTTGGATAAGTATGTGAGACATACAAGTGGATGTAGATCAAAGTTATAACCTAAAACATCTACAGTATAGGACTAAGTGGGGCACCTAAGTCCTCATAACACTGTTAGTATGGGCCTCTTTACAAGGGTTAAATACGACCTGATCCTGGTTATTTATGTGAGACACGTTAATAGGATTTCCTATGCAAAAAAAAAGTTTTTGAGTAAGATCGGACTAGAAGTATTATTATCTAGTCATTCTATTATAGACTTGCATTAATTACTTCTCAAATATGATTGTATGTCTATGTGATCTCGAATCTTAAGTGGGTTGTGAACTGTTGCTTGATGTACATGAGTGAGACCAGCCAAACGAAACTTGGTCAATATGCCTTTCAAGTTGGGACAGTAATGAGTGGTTAAGGGTGCAATGTCACAAGAAGGAATAGATTTCTTCCCTGTTATTAAGAAAGAAGTAGAGTTGTTCCCTTTAGAACTGATTTTCGGGTTTGAAGAAAAAATGGTACTCGCCTCTTATTCGCTCGAGAGGACACAAGGTTATGGTAAGACTATAAACAGTTCTTCATGTTGCATATCTTATCAACAGAATGCTATCTAAATTGTTGTCATTTAAAACTCATCTTAGTTATTTTATAACTTTCTTTCCCAATGTTAGGCTATACTAAGATATATCAATTATAGTTTTTTGGTATATTTTTTATGTTCGCCTTCCTCAATTTGCTCAGTCAAAACTTGAACTTTGTGCAACTAAATGTGCTTTTTTTGGGCTATAGTGCAAATAAAATGGATATAGTTGCTACAATTCTTTTCATAATTTTTTTGAAAGTATGGATGTCACTTTGTTGAGTATGAATTATTTCTTAACCAAAATTTGTTCCAAGGAACATACAGTAAAACCAGAATGATTTAAATTGAAATTTAGCAGCCAATCATGGAGGATATGAATGCACTAAGACAAAATTGCACATGGAAAATAGTAGAAATACCAAATGACAAGAAAACAGTTGGATGTAAATGAGTACTCATTATAAAATGTAATGCAGACAGTAGTATTCAACAGTGTTACAAAAGGCTTAACTCAAACCTACAATATTGACTACTAGAAGACGCTTGTCTATGTTGTAAAAATCAATTTGATTCGAGTACTTATGTCTGTCATTGTTAACTCTAAATGGCCACTACATCAACTAGATGTGAAAAATGCATTTGTCAATATTGATCCTCAAGAATAAGTATTTATGAATCTGCCACCTGGATTCGAGTGAAACTTGGAGTGAACAAAGTTTGTAAACTGAGAAGGCTTTATATGGTCTTAAACAATTTCCACGGCGTGGTTAGAACGATTCACCAAAATATTCAAGAGATATTGATTCTTTCAAAGTCAAGCAAATTATTCTATATTCTACAATTATATAGATAATAACATGATTGTTGCTCTAATAGCATATATGGATGATATAATCCTTACAGGTAGTGACGAAGTTGGTATCAACAAACTGAAGAAGAAACTAGTTGTGAGTGTCAAATAAAAGATCTAGGAATACTGAAATACTTCATAAGAACGAAATTTTCTAGGTGCAAACATGGTATTCTCGTTAATCAGAGAACATATATTCTTGATTTACGAACAAACATGATTAATGAGTCTAGAACAACAGAGACTCATATTGAATCAAATCTAAAACTATAAGTAGCAACTTAGAAAGAGGTGAAGATAAGGAGTGTTATCAAAGACCTGTGGGAAGAGTTATTTATCTATCTCACAGAAGACCAGACATCATTTTTGCAATGAGTATGGTAAGGCAGTTTATGCATACTTCAGATGATAAATCTCTATTTAGAGAGTTATTTAGCTTCATTTCTATAAGATTTCGTGCTCTCTATTTATTTATCAAAGCTAAAAGTCTAAGAATTGCATGATTTTATATACAAATTAGGCTAAATACATAACTTTGTCAATTTATGTATGATAAATATGAAATATGTTGAAAATGCACTTTTAAGGTTTGTTTTTTAATGTTTCTTGCATTTTATTGCTAAAAACTCATAAATATTATGAGCATTCGTGATTAGTACAACAAATGGAGGTTGGAGATATCGGTTTAGTCAAAATGTTGTTAATGTTGGCCGCATTCCCATATTGGTGCAAAAGTTCATATGTTGAAAGCAATAACAAAGGCACTGCATCCCGAATATTGATTGCATTTAGCCCGAATCAGAATTTAATATTCCAAACAAGATTCGTTGCTGTTTTCCATGTACGAACTTGTGGCAGCAAGAGAAGATGTCCTAAAATAGAATGTTAAGGAAGTGGAGTAGTGGGAGAAAACCAAAGGTCTCATTGTTCTAAAAAAGGGACCTTCAACCACCATATTCAATGTCGAATTTTGAATCAGTGTGAGGTCATGTAAGGACCCGACCCAACACGGAGTCAAACCCGAGGCCTTAACCTCTTATGCATGAATAAATATTTAATAACTCATAAAGGCATGTTAAAGAACATTTGCATTTATTTGAAAACACTTAGAAAACATAAACATAATTTAAGGGTACCCGAAGAAAACAATAAAAAAAATATTGAAACCTATACTAAACATGCCTCAAATCGATTTCATGCTTTAAACCGTAAATCAAACGATAAACTTAAAAATAAACTTAAAACCCTAATGCGGCTTGCCCATGGTCACATCAGCTTCAACTCGGCCATCCCGGTCCACCTGTAAGTACCTGGAAAGATTCCACAACAGAAAAGGATTGAGTTCGCGAGAACTCAGTAAGGGATCCCAGCACGGGATCTAACATAAACATGCACATAATCAGAGAAACACAAAGTAACGTGATTACATGTACTATCTCAAACTTAACCTTATCTCAGAATTCAAGCTTTATCTTTGAATTCAATTTTTATCTTTAAACTCGATCTTTAACTTGTCACAAAACTCCAACTGTAAACTTGCTAATCTATACTAGTGTGAGAGCACCTCGGTGAGCCGAAACAACTTGATTGCCGCCAGACTTCGAACACTCGCGCGAAAGGGTAGATCAAGGACCCTCCACAATGGGATATCTCCCGACTCACACTCCTAGCACGGACCCTGGGAAAAGTCAAGCCAACTTTGGGTAGGTATGTAAAATCAGGTGGCCCTTCAATCCCTGACACTACTGCGAAGTAGGAATATCTTCCTCAACGCCCGTCACTTGAACTAATCTCCCAACTCGTTTAAATGAGTCTAACGATCAAGACACGTCTAACCTAATCATAGCTCGCGCTTTAAAATCGTATCCCCTCTAGGACCTTTAACTCGTTTAAACTCAATGATTCCCATTGTGACTCCTAACTCAGAATACAGTACTTGGTTGACAAGCTCGGCTCCCTTTGGAACACTTAATACTAACCTAACACAGTAACACTCACAACTAGATATGCTGGAACTATCATCATAGTTGGAACAAGTAACATTCAATTCAGAGACCTCGATCCCTAACAATCAAGTTAACCTAAATCTCAGAAATCAAACCGGGGCATAACATAACAATCCTAAACATGCTGAACTAACTCAATTAATCACAGGAAGCAATAATGAACATAAACCAACTCGGTAATCAGGCTAAAACAAATTAAGTATGACATATAAGGCATCCTAAAGCTCATAATAAACATTCATAGTAAAACACGTAAAATAAGGCTTAGCTAACTAGATACATGCTCAAGATTTACTACAACGACCCTATACTAGGGAAAACATTCCCTTAACTTGGTTGAAAACTACTCGAAACGGCCTTTGGAACTCGAATAATGAATCTCCTAAAAGATCTCCACCTAATAACGGTCATACAAGACAAACAGGTGAGTATTTGGACCTAAAACCTTGAAAAATTGACTCGGAGCACGAGTTTTACCTTAGGGGTGAAAGTTGGATTTTTCGGTCACCAGCGACTGCGACGCGTGGGCTTCTAGTGGCGGCGTGTGGGTTCACTCGCCGGCGAGTGAGCACCAAACTGCTATGCAGGTTTGGGCGCATCACGCTAGGCTTAGAGTGTGCTGTAGGCTAGGGTTGGCTGCTGCTTAGTTCGGGAGGCGCTGGCGAGGCTCGGTGCACGCTGTAGGCTCTGAGTGATGAGCTACAGGTTCGGGCTGGCGTGTCAGGCTCAGGCTGGCGTGGACCAATGTGAAGCATAGAAGGAAACGTCGTCCAATGGAGGTGCGACACGTGGCATGCTTGGCTGGCGAGCAGAACGACGATTGCTTGTTGGTGCAGGCGTCGGAGGGCGCTGGTTGGTGGCGTAGGGGGCGACTACTTGTGATTGGTTGACGATACAACACACGTTGGTTGGCTGGCGCAGGCAAACGGTGGAGCGACGCGTGGCCTCTCAAGGTTGGTGCGTCAGTCGGCGGCGGCAGTTGCAATCATTGACGCTGAAAAACACGGCGGCGGCTTCACTAAAAATGATGCCTCGGGATGCGTGCTTCACTCAAACTTTCAAAAATTCAATTATCTGGTTGGCTCTTCACTCACTCCCACGTTTTCCATCATTTAGTCTTAATGACCACTTCAAAACTGCCAATTTTGGCATTTTCTAAATTTGTCCTTTAGTGACAAATTATGAAAATGTCCATGTGACCCTTTTTTTTTACTTAGTCTAAATGGGGGTTGTTACATGTCATGTGACAGCCCGACATTTTACCCCTTATTTCAAGGTTAGTTTTTTTTTTTTTGGGCTTACCGGGATTCCCGGGGGTCATTTTGAACTTTGTTAGAGTTACAAGTTTTTATTAAAGTCTTATCTCGAGGGGTGTGAGTCAGAATTTAAAAACTTGGGGTAAAATGGTCATTTTTAGCCCTAGGGGCATTTTTATAATTTCTGCCAGCTATTTTGTCCTTATATAAGAACAAATGAGACAAAATCATTAGGTTATGATTGTTTGTTTTGAAATTCAGCGCTGCCGCCGTTCGTTTTCTCCGGCCATTTTTCTGGCCACGCGTCGCCGTCGGTTGCCGGAAAATTCCCGGATACTTGTTATTGGGTAATTTCGACGCTCTGGACCCATTTTTGATAGTTTTAGGGCCTAATTCTGACGTTTTAACCCTGTTTTACCCAGTTTTTGTCAGAGAAACTTTTGGGAGTCGCAATTCGGGCACTTAGGAGTACTTGGAATAGATAACGAGCAAGGTAAGGGTGTTAATTCTTGTCCTGAACTATTTTGATTGAATAGATGTGTGTTAGATGTATTGAATGTTATTAGTTAAGTGTATGTTCGTGCACGAATTTGATATTATATCTTGTGAATTTCATATATATATATATATATATATGAAATTGTAGCTTATATTGCGTGATACCTGCATATATCTCGGAACCACCTTGGCCTAGCCCTAGATGGGTTGCCCCGTTGTTATTTAAGGGAACGGAACCGGGTAGGCTTATCTCTAGTAGAGATGCCCCGGTGTGTGAGCCATGAAGGATCAGGATGGCTTAGCCTTCGGGTTGCCCCGATACTGTTGTATTTGAGACCCTGATTGTCTGTTTATCCTTCCTTACATTTATTTAACGCTCTTATGTATGAATTGACTCGCTTTACATATCTTGGTGAGTTAAAATACTCACCCCCTCCCCATTTTCTTTCTTCTGTGGTAACCCACAGGTACGCACGAGCTTTACCAGGATGGCTGATCTGGCCCAGTGGAGACCATGGGCACGTTGAGTCGTTTCATACGTTATGCATCCTGTCTAATTATGTAACGACCCGACCCCAACTATGAGTCAATTTCTAGGTCCGTTACCCTAATGCATGAATTTCAACACTTTGATGAC
>JBBMEG010000022.1:7389903-7400267 GCA_037832605.1 Cyclanthera cordifolia
CCCCCCCCCCCCCCCCCCCCCCCCCCCCCTCCCCCCCCCCCCCCCCCCCCCCCCCCCCCCCCTCCCCCCCCCCCCCCACCCTCTACTGTATTTCCCTCTTATCCATTGAAGCCCATGCTAACATACCCAACGAGACCTTATTGATCAAGTGGTTGTTGCATCTTTTCTATGCTAACAGCTTGTGGTTTAAGGTGGTTGTTGCATCAAGTGGTTTGAAAGGCATTTCTAGAAACCTGTGAAAATCTACTGTTGTGGGCTTCCTTTTTTTTCCCTCTCAAATTATTCAACGTCTTTTGACATTGAAATCATTTAATGTCTTTTGGGAGGATAAGTTGTTGGCAGAGGACTTTGCTTTTTTGTCTCACTTATACGAACTTTTTCGATGATGTATCATTCTGTGGCTTCTCTTTTGCCCTACCGGTAATTTGTCTTCTCTATTTGGTCCCATTATGTTTTGTTTGATAGAGAAACAATAGACATTATGTATTTGGTGTTATTGCTTGGGGATTTTTTTCTTCTTCAGGGACAAGATGATGGTTTGTACTTGGAGTCGTAATCCCTTGCCAGGGTTTTCTTGTAGTTCTTTCATTCACATGTTTGTTGGTTCCATGTCTAGCTCCCAGCCTCCCCTATTTCCCCACTTTGTTTGGAAGGGGGAAATCTCCGTGGGGTAAAGTTTTTTTTTTTTTTTTTTTTTTTTTTTTTTTTTTCACTTCACGGCAGTCTATAAAATGTATTTTGAGGCAGTCTTCCTTAATTAGTTATGCTGCGCTACTTCATTTGTAGGAGATTGTCCTTGGATTTTGATCTCATTCTTCGGAGGTTCCCATTTGCCTCGTTTATCTGGACTTGTTTTTTTTCTAGATGTGTGGTTTTGTTTTGAGATTGGCCTATAGATTGTTTTTACATTGTTGAGAAGTCACTTCTTCTCTCCCCTATTCATGTGAAGAGGCATTTTTGGGGGCTTAGGCTAACAATAGGATTTTTAAGGGAATTGCGAGACTATGGGAGGAGGTTTGGTCTTGTGTGATATTTCATGTTTTTCTTTTTGGAAAGCAGTGTATCAGAACTTTTATAATTTTCCTTTAGGTTTTATTTGGTTAGATTAGAGTCCCTTTTTATGTTTGGCTCATTTTGTTGGGCTGTCTTTTTGTATACATCTCGTGTTCTATTTATTCTCAAAGAAATCTTTGTTTTTATTACTATTGAATATTATTTTAACACGTAACTGGCTCTTATAACAGACTTGCACGTTCAAAAGTTGTCATCTTTTCCTATCCTCTTTTCTATTCGTCCTATGAACAATGAATGTGGGCCTATTGTCTGCCACTATATTCTCTTGGAACTTGAAAATGGATTTTTTTGCCTTGGAGGTTCCTGCTTTTGTTTTAAAAGGTTTTTTAATTTCAAATCCAAAAGAACAAGCTTAAAAGCCTAGAGTGTTTTGAAGGAATCGAATGGTTTAATTATTTCATCTTAAATTACCCCAACCTATACTGAAGAGGCTGGAGGTATTTTATGTACATGTTATTATTTTTGTTAAAACTCAACAATATTTGGGGGTGGGGTGAATCCATTACATCTTGATTATCAGGTCACATCATGTCGTCGTGTGCTCGTCTATTGTTGGTATATTTTAATATTGTCTATTGATATGAATATTGATATTGTACATCTGCAGATTAGACTTCATTGGAGGATCTATGTTAATAAGCTTTAGGTTTTGGATAGGAACATTGTATATGTTCCTACAAAAATCCTTCTTGGTTTGTTTTCATGAACCTGTTGTTTTGTTGTTTTTGGGTACCTTAAACCAAAGGCTTATACCCTGTTTTATATGTTTTCTTACCCCATGATATGCCCTGTGATTGGCCTTCTCCCATCTACAAAATCTTGAATCGATATGATCTATCTCTTATTCTGAAGCTAGCTCTAGTTCTCGGTCTAGTGAATTCATTACTTGATAATTTCTTTTTTTGAAAATATTACTTGATGACTTCTCTTTTTTTTTTTTTTTTTGAAATCATTACTTAATGACTTCGATCTTGTTTTTTCATCATTGCATTTCCTCAATTATAAATATTAGGTCACTTGGCTTTGTTCAGAATGACCTATTTTGTATATGCAGTTTATCTTTTGGCTGACCTCAGTGCTTGATGTTACAGGTATTTTCTGACCTTTGAAGCTTTACAGGCTGAAGTTCTTGGACCACTTTGTTGGAACATTGGTTTGTTTTTGTAGTTTCACAGGCTTTCAGCTTCAGGGACAGACTGTTAATAATCTCAAATATCTTACAAGGGCTCAAAATTCGTGCCACTTATGTTGTTTCTCTCCACTTTTACCATATATTTTTTGTCGCCTTACTTTTGTTCTGTCAGTTGCTAGTCTACTAGTCACCTTACCCGGCATTTTGAAGACGTAACCATTTGGGTGTCCTGCTATTGATATAGAAATTTCAATGCTTGTGCTTTGATTTCATTGTCATCCAGTCTTCCATTTTAAATGATTTCGTTGTCGTATTTTAATTTAATGATCACGTTGTCTTATACTCGGACGTCTCGCACACATGATTTGATGGGTAAATAACGAGTCAAGTAGCTTCATAGGGTCATTGCTCTGGTAGGCTTTTCTAGTTTTTTGGATTTGGAGTTGGTCCAATAATATTGTATTTTTCTTTCCCTTTTAATTTTACTTGCAGGATTCGGAACTTTTGATGCCTCCAAAACATTCAACAGATGTCACTGCAAGAAATGTATCAAATATGCCGGCTCCTAGGAAGTTGGTTAAACCTTCATTTGATTGCATGCCACCACCTCGATCGCGATCCATGCCAGCTCCACTCACCCCAGTAAATTCTACATCAACAGTTAAGGTTATAGTGCAAGATAAGGAACTTTCGTTGGGCAGCATGGAACGTGCTGTTGTCTCAGGTTGGAGTCATCTTTGACATCTAGCTAATCATGCTAGAACAACATTTTTGTTTCCATTTTGTTTTTAGATAAATGATTTTTTACATGCAAGTTACCATTTGATTTGATGATTACTAAACCTGTTTCTATTTATTCTGAGTGGCATTTCTTTGATAATTTATACAGATACACTAGTCCAGCTAATGGAATATGGGGAGGAAGATGATGATTTAGAGGAAGGTATAGAATCATTGAACAGAAGTAATGCAATTGGCACCATGGAAAATCGAAAACCGTTCTGGGCGGTATAGAAGTTAATTAAAATAACATTGATTGGTGAGAAAATGTTTTCAGCATCTCCTACATACTAATTTTGGACCAAGACATTGTGTCGATATGTTTGAATCTGGTAAGGAAGCTGGGAATTATGGGTTAAGAAAAACTGTTGAAGTTTAGTTTTGTGGTCCTTGTGTTGTATATTGGTAGTTTCTCCTTGTAGTTTGCCTTCTCAGATACGACTTTGTAAGCCTACGACATTCATTGAGAAAGTATAATGATGGAAGCCTTACTGCTATTTATTTGGTGAGCCATTAATTAAGCAGCAGCCCAGCGTGGAGAGAAAGATGAATGCATTTAAACTACAAAACAAAGAAGCTAAACATTGTTTATATTTAAAATAAGGGTTTCAGATTTCTGAACTGCATTAAAAACATTGTGTATTATGCCCCTCTTGTTTGCCAGATATGTAGCCCTTCAGATGGATGTGTTTCTCACAGATATCATCACTCAGACGACTGCTGACCCCATGTTACAAACAAAAAAGCATCCGTTTAGGATTCGCTCTTGATCGAAATAAGAGTTGTCGACTCCGTTGAGCTGTGGAATGAAACAGAGGTGGATTTAGGAGGGAGTTGTTGAAGAAGAATGTCACCACCAACACGACACTTGCTTTGGAGTGCCATTCTCCAAACTCCTATCAACGACTAGTCTTTGTGATGTTAGGTGACTATCAAACACTTCAGAGAATCTTTTATATACGTGAAAATACTTCTCAATAAAAGTTTACAAGGTCACCATCATGATGCATTCATAAGGTCTTAAGTCAGAAGTTATTTTGCTGTTTCACAATCAAAAACTATGTATGGTCTTAAGTCTAATATTTATATTAAAATTTATCTTAAATTTTCTAAAATATTTATGTGAGCTTGTGTATTTTGTGATAAAATCTTGAACTTGCAAAAAAATTCTCACTATCCATTTGATATTTCATGAGTTCTTGTTTCTTTATTCGATGGTCACAATATTAATCTAATTGATATATGCTAATTGATTGCTTGTTAAATGTTAAGTGTTATAATACTTTATTATTTTTCAAAGTTGTACATCAAATATTTAACAAAATGTTTATAATCATAAGATGTTTGAGACAAAGTTATCATTATATGTTCAAATGATCTATTTAGACATGTTATGTATGAAGTTCTTTCAAATCTTCTGTTTGAAAGTTGTTAGTCAGACAACCTTGTACATCAGATAAAATACGTGGCCTGACTTTATCCTTGGTTTTCGGTTTCAATTAAATATCACCTTCTCCGAAGAAGCTCTGACGAGCTGTTGTGCTTCTATAGGTAATTAATCATTTGAAATTTTCATTGAGAACTCTCATCTTCCTAATATTTTTTATTTCCCCTCTTCTTTAACTCTTTCTGTTCTTTAGAATCGAGGCCTTTACTTTACCTCTTCTCGAGTCTCCTCTCTATCTTTCGACTTCCATTTGACACCTGCTCATAAGTTCCTGACACATAATGACTAATCTTCCTCCAATCATCATTAAAAGGTAATGGAACCCCTTTCTCAATCTCCACAAAAAATAAACAGTTGAAATGATGTCCAATCCTTCAATAACCCCTACAGGAAGTTTTTTGTACGATAACTCATCTCATTTTGCTTCGAACATGACACCACTCTTCACTTTCAATGCCATTTTCAAAGGATTTTTCACATTAAGCACATCTTAATTCTAAAAAACTTGCCCCTGTTATGAAGATCTCCCTTATAATCTCAACCCACGAACATTCTCAACGTATTCCTTAGCTTCTTTGCACTACTTACTGAATGACACCCTGGTGAGACATCGAGAAGTCTTACTCATAAGGGAACTTCTCCAAACTTAAGCTTTGAAATTCTCATATATCCATAATTTGTTCAAACAATAATAAAGAGTTATAATAAATTCAAAGGCCTCTTTTGTAACACCTTGAAAATTTCATGGTAACATACTATAAACAACATATTAAAGATAACAACATGAAACCTATGTCTGTGACTTTGGTCCAGCTACCACAATGCATAACCCACCTATCGTAGCCAAGTCTAGTTACCTCAACCTGTAGAAACCTACCCGAGTTAACAACATCGCACAAGTGAGTATATACATAAAAGTAAGTAGGTTTGCTATGTAGTAAACTACCATTCATTAGTGGAAGAGATCACATTAGTAACTAATGAACACGGATCGACCATCTTCATTGTACTCAAGATCTCACGGCTATTAGCCACTTAGCACACATTACCATATATGATATGCACATATGTACTCCAATCTAGAGTGAAACTCTACTCACTAAGCTCTCTTACTAGAGCGTGAAACACATATGCACATATGACTCATAAGTAAATTCTTCGAGCACTAATTGGAAACTAGCTAGCATCTTAACTTTTGACTAAGAGAATGCCCCAAACTAAACTAGCGAGAAGTGATTTCGCTAACTACACACCACTCTTGGAAAATTCTCATCTTAAACCCTTACCACAGAGTAAACTGCTATAACACCACTCATATCTCAGCCCTGATTATCATCATGTGTCCATGGTTATTAAAAACTATGTGCCAAGAGATATTCACTCTCGACTATACATTATGAGACATCTTTTAACTACTTGAACAATCAATATCACACCAATCGTCGTACTAATCACACTAGGAAACCTCCTAGTCGTTCAACAACTAATCCAATCTCGAGAACCAAGCTGACTCCCCACTCTTCCAATTACCACTGAGAAAAATGAACATCACATACAATATAACTGTTCCATTCGTAATAGGATCATACACCCTAACCCCACTAAAGAGAGGTCCTAGCATCGATCATTCATTAGCTAACACAACTTATTACGTTTCATCATTTAGTAAGACAAATAATATATTCATACCCAAACATGTCTTGACCCATAACACACCATTAAAACACGCTCCAACTAATATCTTGAACAAATCGTGTATCACTTAAGTAAACTATATTATCTTCAACTCACAAGCACGACTACACTCTTAAACGGGTAAAACACAACTAACAACTCACCCTACACTCTCAAATGTGTGAAATACAACTTGCAACTCACCATGCATTCTCAAAAAAGTGAAGCACCATTAGAAACTCACCCTATACTCTCAAAGAAGTGAATCGAGACTGACGACTCATCCTACACTCTCAAATGAGTGAATCGCGTCTAGCAATTCACCTTGCACTCTAAAAAAAGTGAAGCAACGCTAGTAGCTCACCCTACACTCTCATGGAGTGAAACACCTCTAGCAACTCACTCTACACTCTCAAAGGAGTGAACCACCACTAATAAGTTATCTTGCGCTCTCAAAAGAAGTGAAACATTGCTATCAACTCACTTTGCATTATCAAAGGAGTGAAACACCTCTAGTAACTCAGCTTGCACTTTAAAAGAAGTGAAACATCGTTAGCAATCCACCTTGCAATCTCAAAGAAGTGAAACACCGCATTAATTCACCATGCACTCCCAAATGAGTGGAACATCTCTAGTAAACTCACACTACACTCTTAACAAAGTGAAAAACACTAGCAACTTACCTTGCACTCTTAATGAAGTGAGACACCATTAGCAACACATTGCACTCTTACAAAAGTGGAAAATCTTTAACAACCCATACATCTCTCCAAGAGATAACAAAGCACCACTAACAATCCACACATCACCTTAAAAGAGTGAATCACAACTAACAACTCACACTAGTTTCCTGAACATTCACATGAAAAATAGGAATGTACAAGGAATGAAACATAACCACTTACCTTCAAGTCGAGATAGAAAAGTACGCATCACCTAACCATCCTAGCCACTTACCTTCACTTACTTAGAAGTGGCATCATCAACATTAATTGCAAAAATAAAGGAAGAGTGAGACATCGTTGTTTCGTTTAAAAATAAAAACAACACCACTTAAATATGAGTCTGCGACAACACGTCGCACACCCATAATATTGTCTTGTTTCAAGCCAAAGCGACGTCGCTCGAACTTGGTCAACGTTAAATCTTGACATTTTTTTCAGGTTGTTACACCTTTCTAACACCTTTCTGCTATGATTTTGCTATAAAAAGAACATTTGAAAGTATTTGGGCATAAAACTTCAAAAGTAACCTTATTCTCAACACTTCAAATCTTCGAGATCAGTTTTGTGATAGCATTTGTGCTTATAACCTTGTCCGATAACACTTTACAAGCTAGATCGTTTTCCAGCTCATGTCAAACTCTAAAATATATCATTGTGTTGGAGCTAAAAAGACATCCTCAGCTTGATTCTCAGCTAAAACAAAACTATTCATTAACTATGCAAACCTTTTGACATGTATATTGCCACTGAGCTACCAGCTTCACGAGAGACAAACGACACACAAAATCAACTGATTTTGTCCTCACACCTCCTCCACAACCAAAACTTTTTTAGCCAGAGAGAAGGTGGGTCTGTTGTTTAATTCACATAGATCTAATTACATTTTGTGAAATATTTATTATTTTAATATAAATTTAAAAAATATGAGTATTTTGAAAGAGAGAAAAAAAAAAAAAAAAAATCCCATGTCTTGTAACCAAAATAGGCATGAAATTAATTGGTTGAGAATGGTAGCCATCCAATGTCTACTAATACCCTTTTTCTAATTTGTCCTGAACAAAGAGGCCATTCATTGAGCTCCCTTCTTCGACTGTATAATTGTGAACATCCTTTAACAAAGCCCGGTTGTTTGTTGCAGACATTTGGCCCAATTAACTCGATTCGCCAAAATTGATGATGGAATGAATGGACCATCGCAGGCCATCTTCCGCCACTGCGAGTCACTGCTCCGCCGCTATGCCGCTACTCGCTCTCTCAACAAAACCAAGATTCTCCATGCTCACACTATCACTTCCGGGATTCTCCAACACCCCATCTCCACCCCCCTTCGATCCAACCTCGCCGTCTCCTATGCGCTTTGTGCCTGCGTCCCTCTTGCCCGTAAGGTGTTCGACGATTTGTCTCACCCAAGTTTGTTTCTTTGGAACGCTATTATCAAGATGTATGTGGACAATGGCTTGGATTATGATGCACTCAAAGTGTTTGATTCAATGATTTCTTCGGCCAACTGCTGCCCGGATAAGTTTTCTTTCCCCTTGCTTATCAAAGCGTGTAGTAGGATGTCAATGCTTGATGTTGGAGTTTTGATTCATGGACGTGCATTGCTATCTGGGTTTTCTACCAACATGTTTGTGCAGAATTCTTTGATAGCAATGTACATGAACTGTGGGAGAGTGGAGCTAGCGACACGAGTTTTTGACGCAATGTCCGAGCGGAGTGTAGTTTCATGGAACACGATGATCAGCGGGTGGTTTCAAAACGGGCAGCCAGAAGAAGCTCTGGCGGTCTTTAAGCATATGATGGATGCAAGAATGGAACCTGATTCTGCTACAATGGTTTCTGTATTGCCATGTTGTGGTTACATGAAAGAGTTGGAGTTAGGAAGAAAGATTCATAAGCTAGTGGAAAAAAATAATTTGCAAGGGAAGATTGAAGTGAGGAATGCACTTGTGGACATGTATTCTAGGTGTGCTTGTATGCATGAGGCATCTTTAGTTTTCGCCAAGACGAAGGAGCGGGATGTGATCACTTGGACTTCCATGATTAATGGCTATATCATTAATGGCGATGCGAAGAGTGCTTTGGATCTTTGCTTGGCTATGCAGTTAGACGGAGTATTTCTGAACGTAGTGACTTTAGCTTCTCTTCTCTCTGCCTGTGCGAGCCTGTGTTGTTTGAAGCAGGGGCAGAGCTTACATGCTTGGGTTATTAGGAAAAAACTCGACTCTGATGTACTTGTGGTTACTGCTCTAATAGACATGTATGCAAAATGTAATGCTGTGAGCTATAGCTTAAAAGTGTTTGCAAAGACATCTAAGAAGAGAACTGTCCCTTGGAATGCACTTCTCTCAGGGCTCATTCATAATGGACTTGCGAGAGAAGCGGTGGGGCTCTTTAAAAGTATGCGCATGGAAGACGTAGAAACAAACCATGCTACTTTAAATAGTGTCATTCCAGCTTATGCAATTCTAGCAGATTTAAAGCAAGTGATGAATTTACATTCTTACTTGATGAGATCTGGTTTTATATTAAGAGTTGCAGTAATCACTGGTTTGATAGATATATACTCAAAGTGTGGAAGTTTAAACTATGCCCATAAAATTTTCGACGAAATTGCAAACAAAGATAAAGATATTATAGTGTGGAGTGTTGTGATAGCTGGTTATGGATTGCATGGGTATGGTGAGATGGCTGTGTCACTTTTCAACCAAATGGTTCAATCTGGGGTGAAGCCGAATGAGATCACTTTCACTTCTGTTTTGCATGCTTGCAGCCATAGAGGCTTGGTAGATGATGGGCTGGCGTTGTTCAAGTATATGATCGAAAACTACCCGTCAAGTCCTCGCCTCAATCACTATACTTGCATTGTTGATCTTCTTGGCCGTGCAGGTCGATTGGATGAAGCATATGATCTGATTAGATCAATGCCATTCAAGCATAACCATTCCATTTGGGGGGCTCTGCTTGGTGCGTGCTCGATACACCAGAATGTTGAACTAGGAGAGGTGGCAGCAGAGCGGCTTTTTGAGCTTGAGCCAGAAAATACAGGAAACTATATATTGCTTGCTAACATTTATGCTTCAGTTGGGAGATGGAAAGATGCAGAGAAAGTTAGACATATTATGAGCAAAATAGGCCTAACCAAGATGCCTGCACAGAGTTCTGTTGGTGTAGCTGTGTAGGAAAATTTTGAAATGGGCAAAATTATTATTATTATTATTATGTGATGTGTGGTTTGGAAATTGTATTGTTATCCTTGGGTGTTTTTTTGGTCATTGTTCCCAAGATAGATTCCAATGGTAAGTAGTTAGAATCTGTGAACATTCTTGAAGTCTTGAACTATTGTTGAAGATTGAATTGGTAGATTTGTTTAGGTAGCTTGGGGAGAGGTAGATGCTGATAAAATGTTGAGATTCTGATGGAGATTTTGGAAAATTTTATGTAATCTTTGAAAGTCTCTCTCTCTCTCTCTCTCTCTCTCTCTCTCTCTCTCTCTCTCTCTCTATATATATATATATATATATATATATAT
>JBBMEG010000022.1:7400367-7419261 GCA_037832605.1 Cyclanthera cordifolia
CAGACTCGAGAAAGGTGCACATTGAACACTCATCGTGTCTGCCCTCGACAACAGTTATGACATCCCGTCTACACACCTATCGCCTGAAGCTAATAAACATAAAATATATATTAATTTATATGGTTAGTATTTTATTTTTATGTTATATATTATCATGAATACCAACTAATAAAATAATGTTATTGTTTTAGTTTGAAAAAAAAAACTTATAATTGACATATTATTAAAAAAATATCAAACATCCATCAAGGATTCATCATCAAATAGTCACATCGAAACATAGACTTCCAAGAACTCTTTTATCAACCCTTCCTCCAATCACTCATCCAATACATTATTTTCTACAACCTTTCTACCAACCTCTCATGCAATCACTCATCCG
Organism: Cyclanthera cordifolia; assembly: GCA_037832605.1. Taxonomy (NCBI): domain Eukaryota; kingdom Viridiplantae; phylum Streptophyta; class Magnoliopsida; order Cucurbitales; family Cucurbitaceae; genus Cyclanthera; species Cyclanthera cordifolia. The sequence continues at coordinate 7,400,750 of JBBMEG010000022.1, forward strand.
AACATCCTTGTACACACTAAATTCTAAATTTCATCAAATGTTATGAACCAAATATCACCAAAGGAAAACACCATGCATCTAGAATATTTCATGAATATATGAGTTGAATTTAAAAATTTTAAATTAGGAAGGTGATTTCATGATTTATGAGATGCATGCCTATTACGTATCTTTTTGAATAGACAATGTTCTATTTCGTATAATGCTAGATGTTTTATGGAATATTTCCTTATAAATTGTGAATCTAAGAATTGAAAATATGTTATGTAAGAGGTTGAACACTTGGACAAGTATGTTGAAACATACAAGTAGAACTACATCCAAGTAAATAACCTAAAGTCGTATACAATACATGGATTGAGGTTGAGCATCTTGTCTTGATGACACAGTTGGTACCACCTGCTTTACAAGTATTGTAGATGTTAGAGATTGCACCTGAAAATGCCTAATAGCTTGTAATTGAAGAACATATTTATTGAATGCAATTGTAAATAATAAAGAGTTGTTGATTATTATTAATTGTGCATTTAATAATCACATCATTCAGTTCTAACCCATTAATTGGATTAATGGCATTAAACTCATGGTATTGTTATGTATACTTTGACAAGTATGTTGGACATACGAGTGGATCTTGTTTCAAGTGAACAACCTAAACTCGTTCACGGTACATGGACTAAGGTAGGCGCCTGATCTTGGTGACATTGTTGGCACAATCTGCTTAGTTATAGACAACTTGGTCTTGGTTGCTCATGTGGTGACATGTTAGTGGGCTAGCCTATGCTAAAGGAGTTTTGCATAAAACTGTACCAGAAATATAGGACATTAAATGATAAGCTTCAATGTTACTCGGTTTTATAAAGCTAGAGGTTCTTCTAAGATTCTTGAAAAAACTTACAATATATGGAAAACTCAACACTTGATCCTAACCAAGAGTTAAGTTAGAGTGGTGAAGGACTCTTAGATCGAAGAAAGTACATTGACTCAACCAAATATGAGAGATAGATGAGTGTCAGTTAACTAGATGAGTGTCAGTTAACACAATTAAATTTACCTCAACCTACCATCTTAAGTTCTTAGGTTAATTGGTGATTTACATAATATAACATGGTATCAGAGCATTTAAATTTAATGGAATAATCAATTTAAATGTGAAATATGGAGTAAAAGTATTGTTAAATATTGCGGTTTTTATGATTTTTTTTTATTAGTAAAATTAAAAATTTTAGAATAAAATTAAAAATAAAATTGTGAATGATACACTAAATTTGAAAAAAAAACCAAATTTTTTATTGAAATAAAAATCGAAAACTAAACTAAATGAAAATTGAACTAATGGTTTCACCTTTATTGGACATCAGTTCGGACCCGATTATTAAAAAACCGAGGATATTGGTTAGGTTCTTCGTTTGGCAAAAACCGACAAATAGAACTGAAATCACCCTATATCGTGGGAACTTGAAGACGAAACACAATTGTTAGAACTTAAAGACGAAGTGAAATGTCAGAACTTGGAGACGAAGCGCAGCTGTAAGAACTTGAAGACGAAGAACAATTGTCAAAACTTAAAGAAGAAGCACATCGTTAGAACTTGGAGACGAAGCGCAGCGTCACAATTTAGAGATGAAGCATAGTCATGAGAACTTAAAGACGAAGTGTTGCGTCAGAACTTAGAGATGAAGTGCACCGTCAGAACTTGGAGAAGAAGCAACAACGTCCTAACTTAGAGACGATGCAGCAGCATTAGGAACTTGGAGACGATATGCGGCGTCAAAACTTGGAGATGAAGCGCAGTCGTCAGAACTTAAAGATGAAGCTTAGTCATGAGAACTTAAAGACTAAGAACAATTATAATAACTCAAAGACGAAGCGAAAAACTTGAAGATGAAACGCAGCGCGTCAGAACTAGGAGACGAAGCAATAACATCAGCGTCAAACTTGGAGATGATGTAACAACATCAAACTTGAAGTAAAAGCACAATCGTCAGAACTTAAAGACGAGGCGCAGCATCAAAACTTGGAGACAAAGTACAACTTCAGAACTTGGAGATGAAGCAACAACGTCCAAACTTAGAGAGACGATGCAGCAATATCAGAAACTTGGAGACGATGCAACAACATCAAAACTTAGAGACGAAACACAACTTCACAACTTAGAGATGAAGTGCAACCGTCAGAACTTAGAGATGAAGCATAGTTATGAGAAATTGAAGATAAAGTACAATTGTCAGAACTTAAAGACAAAGCGTAAAACTTGAAGATAAAGCGCAGCGTCATAATTTGTAGATGAAGCAACAACGTCAGAACTTGGGGACGGTGCAGCAACGTCAAAACTTGAAGACGAAGCACAATCGTCGGAACTTAAGGATGAAGCTCGACATCAAAACTTGAAGACGAAGTACAACATTAGAACTTTGAGATGACGCAACAACGTCCGAACTCGAAGAGACAATGCAGCAACATCAGGAACTTGGAGACGATGCAGCAACATTAAAACTTAGAGACAAAGCGCAGTGTCACATTAGAGATGAAGCATAGTCATGAGAACTTGAAGACGAAGCACAATTGTCAAAACTTAAAGATGAAATGTTGCATCACAACTTGGAGACAAAGTGCAGCGTTAGAACTTGGAGATGAAGCAACGATGTCCAAACTCAGAGACGAAGCGGTAGTATCAGGAACTTAGAGACAAAGTGCAACGTTTAAACTTGGAGATAAAGCGCAACCGTCAAAACTTGAAGACAAAGCAACAATGTCAAAAATTAGAGACGATGCAGCAGCGTCTGAACTTGGAGATTATGCACATCATACGTCAGAACTTGGAGACGAAGCACAACCGTCAGAACTTGAAGAATGTGTGGCGACTAGAAATTGTATAGAGTGGGGACGACTATGAGTTTAGAGAGAGAAATAACATCTCAAACTTAGAGAGAGCAATGATGACCTTCAACATAGAGAGAGTTGTGAAGACCTCGAAATTAGGGAGAACGACGACGACCTCAAACTTAGAGAGAGAAATGATGACCTTGAACTTGGAGAGAGCAACACGACCACAAACTTGGAGAGGTGACGACCTCAAAATTGTAGAGAGCGGCGAAGACCTCGAACATAGAGAGAGCGACAACGACCTCGAATTTAGAGAGAACGACAATGACTCAAACTTAGAGAGAACGACAACGATCTTCAACTTGAAGAGAACGATGATGTCCTCGAACTTGGAGAGAGCAACGACGGCCTGGAACTTGGAGAGGCGATTACCTCAAAATTATAGAGAGTGGTGACGACCTCGAACATAGTGAGAGCGACAATGACCTCGAACTTGGAGAAAATGACGACTCAAACTTGGAGAGAGCGACGAGAAACTCAAACTTGGAGGGAGCGAAAACGGTCTCGTACATGCAGAGAGCAACGATGATCTCGAACTTAGAGAGGATGAAACGCTCATATGAATTTTCAAGAAGGAACATTAATTTCATATTTGTAAAAGAAATGAATCTTGAACATGAGCCAAATCTTGATGTATATATCCACCTTGAATGTCTTCTTCATCATATGTAAATTATAAAAAAAAAAAAAATCGAACTTAAAATTTTGTATTAAGTTGCCTATGTACCCATAATAGAAAGGATCAAGTCATAACGAAGTTCAAATTTTGTTCATTTGTCTTGTAAGCTCGTGCACCCAGGTGCGTCATGCAAGTTAGTCTCTTGCGATGAAGAACATTTTATTTAGATGTCCATATCACATATAGTAATACTTAGTTCCATGTTGTGAGCACGAGTTGCTAATTCTTCAAATATGTGAGGCTTTATACCTTGGAGAGTATATAGAAGTTCCCAACGCATGCCTTACATGCTAATTTCGACTACAGATAGCTCGGTGAAACGATCTTTACAATCAAGACTTAGAACTCTCCAACGAATGATGTAGTCAACGACAGATTCACCCTTGTGTTATTTTGCATTTGTCAGTTCTATCATGCTGACAATACGTCTTATGATGTTGAAGCAATTAATGAATGATTTCTCCAACTCTTCCCATCTGTCTATTGTTTCAGCCTCTAAATTAATGTGCCTATCAAACACATTCTCTTTTAAGGTTCGAATGAACTGTCTAACGAGAAAATTTCCTCGAGTGCCAACAGTTTCATAGTTTCTACGAAATGAGCAACATGTTGTTTGGGGTTGCCTTTTCCGTCAAAATGTTGAAACTTAGATGGTTGATACCCTGTTGGCATTTTTAGGTTGTCTATCCTTCTTGTATATGGCTTGAAGTACAAAAGAGAACTTTGAGTTGGACCACCATATGGGACTTTGATGGTGTTAGTGATCATATTCTACACATGTTGAATAGAGAAGGATGCGATCAAAGTTGAATGTTGTGGTTTTGGTTGTTCCTCTAGAGGAATGTTCTTTTCTTTTTCATTAGCTCGTTAATACAGATTTTGACTTGATTTAGTCGTCTCTCGGTTCTGCATTTGATTATCAAGGTAAGTAATTTATAAGTCTCTTTTCTTAATTGTCTTATGCATTTGCTCGAGTCTCCTTTCGAACTCTGCTATTCTGTCGTCAGTTTCTACACTGGCTATCATTACACAGACATCACATTGGGGTTTGATGTCTCTTTTAGTTGATTGACAATTTTAGTGGCTTGGTCGATTAGCGAGTTATCTTTGACTATGATTTCATCAGAAGTTTGAGGTTCATTTCTTTCGAGGGACTCAAAGCATTTTCACGTGGCAAGTTCAGCATAAGCTTCTAAAGCAATTGTTCTTGATGCAGCTCTTCCAAATGTCAATGCAGCTTCTGTCGCGGCAGCAGATTTGGCTATAACTTTTCGCGACGTCATTGAGGTCTCTAATGCGGCATTTCCATATGTCATGCTTAATTTTGTGAGAGAGAATGATATGAGAGGTAGAGATTTTTTCTACTGGGTGTGCCAATTTGTTCACACGAGATTTCGACAAATATGATAAATGCGAGACATGTGTAAATGAAGAATTTATATGTTGTATTGATTTGAATATATTCGAATATGAAGTACAATCTCTAATATGTTCCTCTGATTCTTTCTCTTTCAAATACAAATATTTTAAGGGTTTTGGAACTTGTTCTTGAAGTTGCTTTTGTTTCAAGGGCTTTGTAGTTTATGATATCGCTTCACCTTCGAAGTTGCTTTGCTTTGCAGCCTGTACAATCTCTAATGTGAGACTTTTTTATGAAATGGCTTCACCTTCGAAGTGGATTTTAGCTTAAAAAACGTGTTTGATACTTAGAAATTTTGGAGAGTCTTCTGTCATTATGAATTCTCTTTGGAATTTCAAACTCTGGTCCCTTGAAAATGAATAAGTCCCTCTATTTATAGAGCTTTCATGCATCCTGGGCTTGGGCTTGGGCTTGATAGGCTTTTAAACTTGGGCTTTGGGCTTGTCTACATGGATATGGGTCAACAATATGAACTTGGGCTACTAATTAAACTTGAGTCTTATTTAATTTTGACTCAATTTCAAAATAAGACAAACTTTTGATCCAATTTAATTTTGAGAAATATTGTCTCAAAATTTAATTTAATTTCGTCATTAAGTTTGAGATAATGACATGGAAATTTATTATTGGCCAAAATTTCTCAGTCAACACTTAATCTATCCAACATATTAATTAACTAGTTTAAATCATTAAAACTAATACTACATATCTATTAACCTACACGTTTTTATGAGCTAGTCTAGGGATTTATGTGTTAATCAATGTGCTCTAAAGGTAGTTTATAATTTAAAGAACAAAATATATTTAATGTCCTTCTCAGTTATTAATAAAAAGTTATTATTTTTATTAACTGTGCATGAAAATTATAAAGATCATCTGGTCTTATCGCACTAATTGGATTAATGGTGATTAGTCCAAGGTTATTAATATGAACATTTGGACAAGTATGTTGGACATATAAGTGGATTTAGTTCCAAGTGAATAACTTAAACCGTCTACAATATATGGATTAACTTTGGGCGCCTATGTCTTGGTGACACTGTTGGTATGACCCGCTTTACAATAATTGCAAACAACTCGATGCTGGGTGTTCATGCGGATTCATGTTAGTGGGGGTACTAATACTAAAAAAGTTTTTATTTAAGACTGGACTAGAAATATTATGACATTTCTAGTAATTGCTTTATAGACATGAACTAAGTATTTCACTAGGATGACAAAGTTTGATACATATGTGGTCAACCAATAATCAATCTAATAGCATCCACAAGCTAACGAAGTTATCAACTTACCAAGAGGTAACCAAACTTTTCTAGGCAAAACCAACTTTCAAACTCAAAATAAAACACTAATTGATCAAATAACAACGTCTACAAACATGACCACCTAAAGGGTTCCAACACTCCAAAACTTAACTTAAAGAGGCAAAAGCAACCAACGAGTCTCATAACTCAATTCGGAGGACTTATAAGTTGAAAGCTGCAACGATCCGAGATCTAATCCTTATTATTTAACATTAGGCTTATTCCACTAAAGGCATGTGTTGAACTCTTTCCCACTATATGACAAGTTATGTCTACAGATATAGTTGATCATATGCTATGTGATCCTTCATGAGCTTGTTCGTAATCCATAGTTGGGTAAAGAAGTTCATTTTACACTTGTTGTTACATCTTTCTCCTTAAGCGCCACTGATTCTTAATGAACAAGTGTTCATGGTCCAACTATAAACTAATGTCTTCTCGGGCCAGGCGAGATCCCTATGTTCATGTCCTGGAATCAATTCTTAAGTGAACAACTCTAGGGTGTACAAAAGAACCGATAACCCGAGCAACCCGGACTATACAACCAAAATTGTAAGGGTTGGGTTGATTAGAATTCTATTTGGGTTAGTTTGGGTTATGATTTTCTATTTTTCATTGGGTTGGGTTGGTTCTAGGGTTGACCAATTTTTTGCTCGTCAACCCAACCTAACCCATCCCAAACTAAGGAATAATCTATACATAAACATATATGTGTGTATGTGAGAAGAGAAATTCATTAATAAGTTAAGTTTTTATCATTTTAAATAATTGTCAGAATTTGTTTGTAACTTAAAAATCCGACTATTTTCACACAAAACACGCATATTTTTGCTTTTCATGACAATTTTCAATTTTTCTCATTAATCTTAGGTACATTGGATTGTTACGAAAGCCTAATTTTATAGTAATGCATGCACTAATAAAATATGTAATTTAGGTTTAAATATAGTACCATTAATCTTTTATTAATCTTTTTATATATTTATGGAGTATTAATTTAGTTTTTTATAGAGAAAATATGAGATTAACATAACTCGATAACCAAACCCAACCCTAAAATATAAGGTTGGGTTGCTCTAATGCATAAGTGAACGGGTTGGAAGATTGACCAACCTGAAACTTTGGGTTGGTCCTAAAAACTCTCATAACCCAACCTAACCCGGATCATGTACACTCCTAAACAACTCTACATCTTCCCTAATATTTGGGAAGGCGTGGATTTCTTCTTGTGACGTTGCGTTCCTAACCACTCACTATAGCAATCCCCAACGTGGGAGGCTTATTAAGCCAACACTATTTGACTAGTCTCATTCATACACATCAAAATACACTTTCATAAACTAGAAGTGCACTACCCACTCATAATTAAGATCACATCGACATGTGATCATTCTTAGCGAAGTAGTTGATGCGAGTCTATAACAGAATTACTAGCTCGATCATAAAACTCCTGGTCCATCTTATACATAAACTTCTTTATGCATAGACACTCTCACTCACATGTCTCAACATGAACAACTAGGATCAGGTCGTTTGCAACACTTGCAACTTGGACCATACCAACAGTGTCATCAGGACTTAAACACCCTTGCCTTGATATATATATATATATATATATATATATATATATATATATTGTAGATGTTTTAGGTTATTAACTTGGAACTAGATCCAATTGTATGTCCCAAATACTCGTCCAAGTGTTCATCGAAATAACCATGGGTATATTGTCATTAATCCAATTAATGAGATAAGGTTGAATGACGTTTGAATATTAAATGCTCAATCAATAAAAATAATAACTTTTATTAATAATTAACATAGCATTAAATTTATAACATTAAATTCTTTGTTCTTTAATTACGAACTATTAGGCCTTTAAAGTTATGGGTTGTGCCATAAAGGCCTAGTGGTTTACATTTAGAAGAACGAACATTTAATGTTTAATTTCGATTATTAATAATAGTTATTATTTTTGATAAATGCATATTTAATATTCAAACTTCATTCAACCTTTATCATATTAATTGGATTAATGTCGATATACTCATGTTATTTGGATGTACACATGGACAAGTTATGAGACATACAAGTAGATCTAGTTTCAAGTTAATAACCTAAAACATCTACAATATATGGCCTAAGGCTAGGGCGTTTAAGTTCTGGTAACACTATCGGTGCGACCCACTTTGCAAGAGTTGCAAACGACTTGGTATTGGTTGTTCATGTGGAGATATGTGAGTGAGGACATTTATGAAAAAAGAAGTTTTGCATAAAACGAGACCAGAAGTTTTATAATCAAGCTAGTAATTTCAATATAGACTCGCATCAACTACTTCACTAAGGATGATCATATGTCAATGTGTTGTGAATCCTGACTGAGTTATGAACTCCTACTTTATGAAAGCACCATTTAATGTGGTTGGGCGAGACTAGTCAATCAACCCTGGGTCAATATGTTAGGAATTTTGCTCTAAAGGCTTAGTAGTTTGTATTTAAAGAACAAGCATTAGTCACTTAACGTTATATTTTTGCTATTAATAAATGTTATTATTTTCATTAATTGTGCATTTAATATACAAAAGTCATTCAGCCTGATCACATTAATTGGATTAATGGCGACATGTCCATGGTTATTTGGATGTACACTTGGATAAGTATGTGGGACATACAAGTGGATCTAATTCCAAGTGAATAACCTAAAACGTCTAAGATATATGGACTAAGGCAATGATGCCTAAGTCGAAGTGACACTGTTGGTAAGGTCCACTTTGCAAGGATTGCAAACGACATAATCTTTATTGTTTATGTGGAGACATGTTAGTGGGGGTGCCTATGCAAAAAGAATTTTGTGCATAAGACCGGACCATAAGGTTTTTTTTATGGAGCTAGTAATTTCGTTAGAGAATCGCATCAACTACTTCGCTAAGGATGATCGTATGTCAATGTGATTTAAATCCTAAGTGGGTTGTGAGCTCCTACTTTATGAAAACCTCTTTTGATGTACATGGTTGAGACCGACCAAATAACACTGGGTCAATTAGCCTCCCACGTTGGGGATTGTCGTAGTGATTGGCTGGAAACACAATGTTACAAGAAGAAATTCATGCATTCCCTATTATTGAGGATGATGTACGAATCAGTGGCGCTTAAACAAAGGGTATCCGCCTCTCATTTACCCGAGAGAAGAATGGTTTATAGTGGGACTATAAAAACTTATTCAATAGAGGAATCAGTGGCGCTTAAGGAGAAATATGTAACCACAAGGGTAGAACCGATCTTTTATCACAGTTGTGTATTACGAACAAGCTCGTGAATGATCACATGACAAATGACCAATTATATCCATGGATATAGCTTGTCCTATAGTGCGAAAGAGTTCAACACATGCCTTTAGTGGAATATCCTTGTTTAACGATTATGGATTGGATCCCTAGTCATCACAACTTTCAACGTATAGGCCACCAATCCCGGGGCTAGCTCATACTTGTTGGCACATAATTAATATGAACATAAGTTCAATTTTATTAAACTTGGTTATTGATATATTAGATATATTAATTTAATACTTTTTGGATAAATATTAATGAGGAGTGATTAATTTATTGGATAAATTAATTATAAATAATTATTGAATAATTATTTAGTAAGAGGAAATTAATTAATATGTTGGACATATTAATTACATAAATAATTATTGGATAATTATTTATTGTATAAATAGTATTTGGATAATTAATATGTTTGACATATTAATTGATTTAATAATTATTGGATAATTATTAAATGAGGAATATTAATTAATATGTTGGACATATTAATTGAATAAATAATTATTGAATAATATTAAAGTAGAAAATTAATATACTAGATATATTAATTGTAGAGATTTATTTATTTATTAATATATTTGATATATTATAGAATTGGAATTTATTGGTAAATATCAAATAAAAATCCCTCCCCTTGTTTGAGAAAGGAAAATTCGTTCCACCTGGAAGGGAATGAATTTCGAATTTTCCTAATTGAAAATATTTGATTTTACCCAATATATTTTATTATTTGATATTTAAAGATATTATATTTTCTTAATTTAAAGATTCATTTTTTTATTATAAATAGGAGGCATGAGAGGTATTCATTCTCAAAAGTAGAGTGTTATTGATTTCATCTCCATAGTCAGCTTAGTACAGCCTTGCATAATATAGCATGGAAGACTGGAAGATTCAATCAAGAAAGGTTCTAGATGATTTGTTCATGATCTTCTCAACATAAATACCCGTCAGACTAATTCAGAGGCGTCAGACACTATAATTTTTTATGTTTTCTCAACAACAATTAATCACCCAGGGGTTGCATGTAGATAATTAATAATAATTAATCTATTAAAATTTTTGTGATTATACTCATGCTTCCACCACGTTAATTGCATGTTTATACTCTATAATTTTGAACTTTTAGGGCATAACCCCCTAACACAGATGTTGTCTCCAAGAAGGAGAGTCTTGGAGCTTCGAATTCTGAGACAAAGCCTACAAATCAGACCTTCAATGTGAACTTCTCTAAGAACAAGAAGGTAGGCCTAGGTGGGAACAAGAATAAGCATAGTGCTCCAAGGAAAGTCAGACCGAGAAGGATGAAAAGTGTGTTCCATTGTCAGAAGCTTGGCCACTTGAAAAGAAATTGTCTTGAGTAAAAGGGAATAATGATAGACAAATAAGGTAAATCTCATATACTAGTTATTGAGTATTGTTTGGTGAAAGAATCACTCAGTAGTTGGATATTAAAATCGAGAGCAACAAATCATGTTTGCTTTTCATTTTAGAGAACTGACTCTTAGAAGCAGCTAGAACCGGGAAAAATTACCTAGAATGTGGGACTGGTGAAGTTATTTCGGCAACGGCTGTTAAAAGCGTAAGTTATATTTCGACAATTCTTTTTTAATATCAGAGAATGTCTTGTTAGTTCCTCGTATTGAAAGAAATATAGTTTCAGTTTCTTGCCTTATATAACATTTGCATACTATTTCTAAGAATGGTTTGGAGCATTGTTCAACAATAAATGTGAATAACTTGCACATTCTAAAACTTAGGGCATGTAAGACGCTTCTAAATACTGAATAGTTCTAACAACTACTAGTATAGCAAACAAACATAAAAAAGTTTCATGGGTACTATGTATATAATCTTTTAATTTATTTCATTTTTTTAAATTTAATTCCTTTTCATCTTTTGTCTAGGTTCTTACTCAACACTGAGGCTAAAACAAGAAGGAAAAAGAAATGCTAATTACATTTGTGTCATATTAAAAGTATTTTCCAATAATCCCCTTAAAGGCTATTGGCATTATAATTATTATTTTTTTAGATTACAATAATTAGGGGTGGAGGATTCGAACCTGTGATCTTATGGTCTTTGTGTGGCATTGATGTTATTGAGGTACTACTCTTTTGACATTATAACTAAGCTTTTCTCTAAAGTTCTAATGTTTAATAGACTTCCTTATTCACCAAAAAAAGCGCTCAATGTGCACTAAAAAACCATGAGGTTACGGGTTCGAATTATATGTTGGAGTTAACTTAACATTTTAGTTCTTAAACTTTCACATTTGTTCTATTTTGTTTCATGAATTTTCAAAAATCAAAATTTAGTTCGCAACTTTAAGTTTTATTTCATTTTAGTCATGAATTTTCAAAAGTTCAAACTTAGTTCATAAAATTTGGAAAAACTTAAAATTAGTCCCTATAATAATAGAAATTGGTTCAATATTGATAATTATAATACAATAGACATAAAATATGAAAAGATTTTTAAAATTTATAAAGGAAACATTTTCTTAAAAAAAATTAAACAAAATATTGCAAGGACGAATTTAATTTGTTTGAAATATAAGATCAAAAGAAACAAACTTAAAATTTAGATACTAAAATTAAATTTTTAAAAATTTAAAGAGTAAAAATGAAATAAATACAAAAAATTGACGACCAAATGGTATTTTTCTATAATAATAATAATAATAATTTTCCTGAAATAAGAACGAAATCGTCTCAATGCTTGTGAGCATTTGCCAGAAAAAGCTGGTGCCCGCCGTGAGCGTTTCATCTCCGACGAGCAACTGAACCGGGACGATTGTGCTCTGCACCATCCTCATCATCACGATTCGGATTTCTTCATCAAGAAAAATTTATCGTTCAAATATGACGGAGGACAGTGGCGTTAGGGTTTCATCCGATGAACCCATTGCAGTTCCAAATATCGATTCCTCTTCTCAAACGAAGCCAAGGTATTTCTCATCCCTCCATTTTCGTTTGCACTTGGTTTCGTTCCTCGTTTGTATCATCACCTTGGAGAAATTGAGCGGAATCCTGGGTTTATTAATTTGGAGAGTATCACTGTATGTGTTGCTCTGTTGCCATAAGATCTATTCGCTTTGCTCGTCTCTAAATTTTCTTTGGGATCTTCAATTTATGTGGGTTGGTTAATCCTCGTTCTCCAATTATTGAATTTACCTTGAGCTAATTTTTCTTATTTTGATTTTAGCGACGAATAACTTAAAAAATGGAGTAAAATGAAGTAAATTGCAGGGACGTTGTTAATATTTTTCATAACACTTCCTATCTGTGCTTGTGTTTTATGTTTGCATCTGCAGAAGAAAAAGAAAGTGGGATCAACCTGCAGAGTCCTTTCTTTCTACTGGTAATGCAGTTCTAGGGGCACTCCCATCATGCAGTATGACTCCCCTTGGTGGGGTTGTTGTCGCCAGTGCGGCTTCCTTACCAGTCTCTTCAGTGAAGTGTGCAACCTTAACCCAGGTGATTTAGTAACTTTATTATATACGGCCATATTCTTCATGTTAGATGCTTTGCATATCAGGATTTACGTAAATCCTACAGAATTCTTGTAGGTCAGCGAGTTGGAGACTAGGTGTGGACTAGGGGTGATTTCGATTCGATTTTTATATGTTTTGTGCTAAACCAAAAACCGAACCAATATCATCGTTTTTTCAATAACTGGGTCCAAACCGATGTCCAATAAAGGACAAAACCATTGCTTCGATTTTTACTTGGTTCGGTTTTCGGATTTGATTTCAATAAGAATTTGGTTTGTTTTCCAATTTTTTTGTCTCATTTCGATTTGGTTTGTACTTTGATTTTAATGATTTTTATTTTAATAACAAAAAATAACATTTTCCATAAATATTACAATATATACAATGCTTTTACTTCATATTTCATATTTCACATTTAAAATTGTTTTTCCATCAAATCTAAATACCAATATATTTTTATTTTTCATAGTATTTATATATTTGGTTCGGTTCAGTTTGGTTTTTTTGTTGGTTCTTCTATCAAGAACCGAAATAGAACCAATATATTTGAGTTTTCTAAAATATCAAACCGAATAACCCAATACTATTATGAAAAATCAAACCGATCCATTTGATCGGTTCAGTCGTTGGTTTTTGATTTTTTCTTTCACCCCTTTGGTGGACGACCTCGTGGAGGCTTGAGGGCGCCCCCCCAAACCTAGTCGAAATATTTAATTGAGTTTATGTTTTCATATTTGGGCTTTTATGTATTGGGTCGCATGTTGTATTAGGATTTATGAGAGTGCACTATATAACACTCGCTTAAAACTCTAGCCCCAGTTTGACCAACATTTTTGTATTCCTATCTTCTAATAAAACAGTTCGCTCCTCTGCCTGGGTAGGTTGCTAACACATCGTTAGGGAACCACATTAATCTCTATGTTTTTGTCTTACGTTCTTTATTGTCTTCATGATTGTCGTTCCTTTTTTCATGACAATTCTACTACTTTGTTTGTCCCAAATAATCTAAAAAACGTCCTAACAAACCAATCCCAAATAAAATTAGCCTTTTTTTATTTATAAAAGGATGGCCATCGAGGGTGTAATTTATTAAGGCCAACCCTAGGCTAGGTACTCCTTAACACTCCAAGATTACGCATAATTAGATATGAATTCCAAGATACCTCAATGGTACTTAAGTGACTTTTATTTATAGTAGAGAATGACGAGTTAGTTAAAAAAACTACCATAACATAATATAACAGGGTAGTAACAAATGAAGCTAATCATCTAGTACAATGAACAACTACTTACCCCTCTGCCTATACACATTGACTATCGGAGGTCTATCATTACTCCCCCCAAACACCTACCTTGTCCTCAAGGTGAAATTCTTGAAACTGGCCGGCATTCAGTTCATAATTCTCCCAAGCAGCAGCTTCATTCTTGAATTTTACTTAATTAATTAGAACCTCTTGTCTTGATGGAACGTCAAGCAAGTGCCTAATACCAGTACCTCCAATGGTTGAAAATGAAATGTCAAGTCCTCAATGATCGAAGTTGGAAAAGGGATGACTCTAAAAGTCCAACTAAAGTAGGCGGTAGGCCGCTGCTGAGAAATGTGGAATACATTGTGTTTCTAAACTTCCTGGGGTAATCGTAAACAATGTGCCATTGAACCGATGCATTCTTCGACTTGGAAATGACCAACATAATGAGGTGCCAACTCAACACTCAACCGTTTAGTTGAGTACCTTGACGATAAGGTTTCAAACATAAGTAAACCTAATCGCTTATGTTAAAACTCATTCACCTTCGCTTCTCATTGGCCACTTAAGTCATGTAATGTTGGGCTTGGATCAAATGATCCAGAATCTTCATAAGCTGAACATCTCGGTCTACTAATTGTTGATCAACTCCATCTAGTTGAGACACATTATTCACATATGGAATAGCTTTAGGGGGGGTCGGCATACAATACATCGAAAGGGGTTGTCTTGAGGCTAGTGTGATACAATGTATTGTAGCTAATTTTTGCGCAGGGTAATAATGACATCCATTTCTTAGGACAATTCATGGTGAAACAACAAAGATAGGAGTTTGACCATTCATTTGTGGATTGTAACTGGTGCTAAACTTTAACTGAGTTCCTTGAGCTTTAAACAATTCTTTCCAAATCAACTCGTGAAAATAGGGTTCCATTCAGAAACTATGCTTCGTGGGATCCCATGGATCCTAATAATGTCTTTGACAAAGACCTGATCAACGGTCAGTCGATTAGTATTGAAAATGGGTGTTTAAGAGTAGCATAGTGTGCATATTTTGATAGGTAATCCACGACAACCATAATGGTGTCATAACCTTCTGAACGAGGTAACTCGATTATGAAATCAATGGAAAGAGTTGTAATAAACCGTTGAGGGCAATGGTATAGAAAAATCCAGTGATCTCTACACCGAAACAATCATCATTGTTCCTTTATAAAATTTGAATGCTCTAGTTGCTTCCTTTTTGTGTTAGAGGGAGTGCAATAGTACCACTATTGCGTACAAACTTCGTACAGTAGCCCATCAATTCGAGGAAACCACGGAGTTCCTGTAAAGTTTTTGGTTAGGCCAATTTTCCATGGCACTTAATTTTGTTGGATCAGCTGATACCCCTTACTGGAAATTATAGGCCCAAATACTTTATCTGCTGTAGAGCAAACATTGTTTTTGCATTTGCAATCAATTTATTTTGTTTTAAAATAGACAGCACAATGTCCAAATGTTTAGGATGCTCTTCCAAAGACTTGCTATGTACTAGAATATCATCTAAGAATACAAATAAGTATTTTTCGTAAATAGGGACGTAGTACATCGTTCATCAAGGCTTGGAATGTGGATGGACCGTTGCGTAATTCGAATGGCATTACTACAAATTTGAAGTTTCCATCATGAGTTCAAAAAGCTGATTTTTGAGATATCCTTCTCTTTTAATTTGATATGGTGATATCCAACCTTCAAGTCTAGCTTAGAAAATTAACGAGTTCTTGATTATTCATCCAAGAGTTCATAGAAAATTGGAATCGAAAAAGTATTTGGAACCAAAGTTGTTAACTTGTGAAACAAAACACGTATCAAAATCTAATTTTAATGTATCTTGTATCGTAACGTATCGTGAATCGTAAGTTTCATTATTAAAATAATATTTAAACATTAATTATAATATTCTAAAAAATAAAACATGAATAACATCATATTTTATATAGCTATAAATTATATTTAAAACATTAAGGATGATAAAATTATATGAAAAAAAGTCATTATACTCAATAAATTTAGTTATTGAGTTTTAAAAAAAATAAAAAATTAAAGAAAGAAGTGACACAAATTAATAAATATATTTAGATTAAGTATAATAAATAGAAAATTATATAAATATAATAATTAATATTTGTCAATATATTGTTTAATTGTTTATGGAAAAAGTACTACAAGACACTTTAATTTGATAATATATTTAGCTGTTTTTCGAATTTACATTAAAAAAATAATATTTGTAATAAATATATATTAAGTGTGCACTATCAAATCCAGTATTTCCCATCAACATCACACAACAATCAAGGTAACTTTTCATTTTCCTTTTCTATTTTATTTTTTTAACTCAAAACACTAAGGGGGTGTTTGTTTGAGATTCTGTGGAGGAGTATATTTAGTGTTTAGTAATAGCTCTTTTGTTTGAAGGTTTAGAAAGAGGTGTTATTAATTTTTTTTTGTTTGAAGAGTGTTTATGGAGGAGTTATGAAAAATGTTTGTTGTTTTTGATATGATGTGACGTTTATGAATATTTTTTAATAATTTTAAATTTTTTTTGAATAAATAAGAGGAAAAAAAAGTTAAAAAAAAATTGCAAGTCAGCCACGTGGCGCCGGCAATGGGGGCAGACTGCCCCCAGACAAGTTCTGGAAAAAAAAAAAACCCTAAAAACTAGCTTTTAGCCTAATTCCAACCCCTTTTTTAAAAACACAAAACAAACACCCCTAATTAATTTTCACCCCTCCCTCCTCCTCCAAGAGTCTTTCATCTCTTTCTCTTTTACCCTAGTTTTCTTCCATCTCTTTTCTTCTTTTTTGATTCTTTTTCCGGCGTCCGAGACTCTACACCGAGTTCAAAAAGCTGTTCCATGTCTTTTTCCTCCAACAATCAAGGTAACTTTTCATGTATTTTTCTCTTATGATTTTCGAAGTGTAACGTTTTGATTTTAAACGAAACGTACGAGTTGGCCTTTTGTATGTACGTTTTTGATGATTTCCGATTCAGACTTGCGTTTGAAACGATTTCCTTCCGTTTCGATTCGAAATGTCGTTAAACGTTTGTTTTTTACAACATTGTTTGGAATAGTTATTTTGTTTAGTGCTCGGTAGTCTACGCAAAACCGCCAACTGCCGTCCTTCTTTTTAACTAATAGAATCAGACTCGAAAATAGGCTTTGACTCGGTCTAATAACTCCAATTGCCAACGTTTCTTCGACGAGCCTCCATTTCATTCTTTTGAAATTGATGATATCAAATAGGACAAACATTAACTAGAGTTGTGCCCGTAATGAATTCAATCCCATGGTCATGGTATCAGGCAGGTGGCAATTCAATGGATTGTTCATACAACCCTATATGAGTATTCGAAATCTGTCGAATGCTTGGTGGTAAACTCTTTCTAGAATTACATTGAGTTCCTAATTCATCACGCTCCGTTTGTATAGATTTAATTCAACCAACAAACCAGTTTTCTCCAATATTGGTGTTTTGATTAATGAATTCAATGATACTTCTGAACGCTGTGGGTCTCCCTTCAAAACAATTTTAGGCTGACCCAATGTTAACCGCATTTCAAATTCCCTGAGCGTACAAAGATATTGAACTCTAAGGGCGTGTTTGGGGCAAGGAGTTATTTGAGAGGAGTTAAGTTAAGAGGAGTTAAGTTAAGAGGAGCGTTAAGTTAATCTGAGTTTCAAGTTAAGCTGTGTTTGTGGCAGAGCTTAAGTTAAGCAGAGTTTAGTTAAGCTGAGGGTTGTTTGTGGCAGGGATTAAGCTAAGCAGGGTTAAGTTAAACAGAGTTAAGTTAAACTGTGTTTGTTAGGTATGAACTATTTATTTTATTTTATTTTTTTCATAATAACCTCACCAAAATTGTAATAATTGGATTCATAGGTCACTATTTAACCATAAATTTATTCAACAAAATAGGCCACCTATGAATAAACAAAAAAAAATTTTGGGAAACAAGATGCATATAGAAAAAATTGTTTTTTTGATATCCATAAAATAACCTTCATTAACAAAAATAACCTTCATTAACAAAAAAAATATTTAATTGTGATAAATTCATTAAAATATAGATATTCCAGTAGCTGCGTTGCGCTGGCCTAAACTTAA
>JBBMEG010000022.1:7419361-7431180 GCA_037832605.1 Cyclanthera cordifolia
CTTTATTTTCTCCATATTTTTTATGCATTTAAATAATTCTCTATATTCTTTTAAAAACAAAATTCATTTAAAAAAAAAATTTAAGAAGAGTTTGCTAATAAATGTAATTATATTAAGATAAAAATGTTTACTCATATTATTTAAAAAATCTATGGTTTAAAGTTATTTCTTTTTATTATTTGTTTAAAATTTTAAAAAGTTTAAAACTCAAATTATAAACAAAAAATTAACTAAATCCAACCCGTAAATCGAGTTTTAAATCTTCCTCAGATTTACAAAAAAAAATCTTAACTAAAATATTTGTTGAACAAAAAAATCTAAATTAAAGTAGCTTCGATGTACACAGACTTTTCATGTCGGTCGACCGACACCAATGATGGAACTGGAAGATAACTCAAAAATCACAAACCATATCTTAATAGATGAGAAATTTTGAAAATATAATCGTTCTTCTGTTTATATGGGTTTTGTTTGGGCTCTCGAAACGTTAGTTTTTGTTTTTTAGGGGTAGGGCTTTTGCAGCAGAGAAAGGACGGAGAGAGAGTTTTCCATTAGAGAAAACGCGGGTTACGGAAGAAAATAGATTGGGAACTCGGGTTGGTGGAACTCGTTTTCTTAGGGAGGGAAAACCGAGCGTCAAACACCGTTTAACAAAATATGATAACTCGGGTTTAGAAAAACCGTGGCCAAACATGCCCTAAGTATGGCGTCAACTGGTAAAAAATCTTGAATAATCATTGTCTCACCAATTCGTATTGCTATTTTTTTACAAATTTTTGTTCCAAGAACAGAAGTGGTTGTCCCAAGCATAATTCCATAGCCCTTGGTTTCTTCTGTAGGCAAATTGAGTTCTTGACCTAATTTCTTAGAGATGAAATTATGGATTGCCCTATTATCAATCAAAATTATCATATCCTTCACATGAATTAAACCTCATACCTTGAGAGTCTTTGGTGATCTGAGTCCCACCATAGATTGTAATTATAATTCGGTCATTTCTTCAACTTGTTCATCGTTGTATTTGTCATCCTCTATTTTGAACGTATGTGTTTCGCCTGCTTCCATTTTCTCTTTCACATCGTCGTGAACCACCATCACTTGAATCTCTTTTTTCTTGCATATGTGGTCACGTTCTTTTGCTCAATGCTTTGTTATCCAATGCCCTCATCATCAATAGTTTCAATGAGATTACTTCCTTTTACAAGATGAGAACCCTTTATGTCGGTGTCACTAGCTATGAAGCACAAACACGGACAAAGACATGGAACACGAACACTATCATGACAGGTCGTACGCCAATTTCTAAGAATTAGGACGGAAACGTTCATGATTTATTTTAGTAAATATGTAATTTTAGTATAAAATACTTAACGTGCTGTACGAAAATTTAAGTAAATTATGTCAAGTTAATTACAGTGGATACCAGTTATGTGTGGGAAGTGGTGGAAAACGAGTATTTTAGTAGATTTAGATGGACTTTTTTTTCATGAAGGAGAGGGAAAGGCAATCACTTTTGTTGTGATAAATGGGAAAGGGCATTGGTTTTCTTTTTTATTTTTTAGTTAATTTATAACAGTAATTATTTGGATTCAGGCCTTAATATTTCGACTTATAGACCACACATGTCTTATGTGTGTCCAAGGTGTATCCAATTAAAAAAAAAGAAAGAATAAGGGAACTTAAAATGTCGTTTCCAAGTGTCCGAATCCGTATCTGATACGTATTTGACATAGATTCTTTCCCTATTTGAAGTGTCCGTGCTTCCTAGCTCACCAGCACCTATTCGAAGGGATTTTTGAATTAATTTCTCCAAAGAAGAGATGATCTTGCTCGACATTTGGTAGAGGGACATGTCGTATGTAAAGTTATTCAATGTGCTTGTATAAGGGCGAGTCTTCTCCATTTGATATAAAAAATATCCTCCAAGAGTGTAGTTTTGTTTTTCTCAAACTTCTCAATCAATGGCTTTAGCGTGTTAAAAAGCCCAACCTAAGCTCAATGTTGGCACCTCGTCATAGAAAGGCAAGGCGTAGACAGTAAAGGCCGCAAAAGGCACGTGCCTTTCATGAAGCCCACATGCGCTCTTGAGGGCTTTTTTATTTATTTAAAATCTAAGTTGATGATGTTTTACTTGTTTTTTTTTCTGTGTTTTTTAAATTTTTAATCAAATCAACAATTAGATGTAAAATAGTTTAGGGACTTTGGTTTACCATTTAGGCGTAAACAAGGTAGTTTATAGGCCAATATCCTCTTTTGAACCCGTATCTAAGAGCAGCAGCTTCATATCTTTACCTGAGGATGGATTTGAAGTATTTCTCCATAGCATGCTTGGTTTTGCATCTGTTTTCTTGTGCATGTTTCATACAAGAATCGAGATGCAGCCTTAGTTCATAAGGATTTAAATTTCATTAATTCATTATAACAATTAATTCACGTTTCTTATTACCCATGATTTTTTGAAATATTAACAAACTTTCTGTATTTCTTGAATTTTAACAATTCAATAGATGAGTTTTTTAAGTATTGGTCCAATTACTCAAATAATATCCCACATCTGGGATTTGAACCAGGGTCTTCAAGAATATTTTATTGGTACAATTACTACTACTACTACTAAGACTTGTGTGAGTAAAAGAAAGCAGTTTGATTGCAGTTAGCACTAGGCCGTGTTTGTATTATTTCATTCTGATTACATACATGTGACAAAAGGAGCATAGCTTTAGTGACATCATGTACAACCTAGTAACTATATGGTTACATGTTCCAATCCCCCTCCCAAATATTGTTGAATAAGAAGTTTTGATTGCATAGATGTATGAGCCTTATGGGAAACTTTTCTCGGGACAATCACCATATTTTTAATTATTCCATGTGCGTGCATCTTTCTTTCTTCTAGCTAAAAGCTGTTTGATTTTCGTAATTTAGTCGAAGATTCAAGATGAGTTAATAGCAAGAGAAATATCAATAAATGATGCAGAGCCTTCTGTTCGGTACAAGCTCACAAAACGCCAGACACAAGAGGAGGTGAGTGTGGGTGTAGAGTGTGACTTTCTATTTCTAATGAATATGAATTGTATCCTCGTCTAGCTCGTTGTTCTTCTTGTTCTTCACTTTTTTAAAAAATATTTTTGATATTCTCTTGTTAAGTTGTTTTCACCCCTTTGTCACTTCTCTTGCAGATTCAAAGACAAACGGGTGCTGTGGTGATAACCAGGTTTGAAAGTAAATAAAATTAGTTATATTGGATTTTTTTCCCTTGGATTAATTTTTTCAAGTAAACGTGGATTACACTTGTAGGGGCCAGTATCATCCTCCAAACACACCTCCAGATGGTAACAAGCCACTTTATCTTCACATCTCTGCAGTGGCTCATGTAAGTAGGATTTACCGATTCTCTGGCATGCATCAGGAAATGAACTATTTCTACTAGCTTCTATCGTGAGAAACCATGGACATGCTTCTAAAATCCTCATATTGTAAAAGAAGAATATGCAAAGACATTAAATTTGTTGTTTGGTATGGGTATGAGGAACATGATTAGGATGGTTTTATCATCACAGAAAGTTAAACAAAGAAACCTAGCAGCCTTATATATTCAACAAAACCTTGGACTGTTGCTGTCCAGGAGCATACATATAAAATTATTATTTTTAAATGTGAGTATTTGGGCTAGCTTAAGAGCATCTCAACTAATCATGTTAGCTAATCAATCTATGACTAGTCTACAACATTGGGTTGATAGGAAACTCATTTGATTTTAACATCCTAGCTTGGTGGCGATGTAATAAAGTTAGAACTATTCCTCCCTTTTGCAACTAATCCCCCAATATCTTCATGTATACCTGGGGTGGTGTTGAATGTAGAAATTCTCCAATTAAAAAGCCCCCTATCTAAATAACTTTTGATGAATAACCTAGCTTGGTGGCGATGCAATAAATTTAGAACCATTCCTTTCCTCCAAAGTCCCTTTACAACTAATCCACCAATATCTTTAGGTATACTATGCCTGGGGTGGTGTTGAATTTAGAAATTCTCCAATTAAAAAGCTTCCCTATCTGAATAATTGGGTAGTGATCGTGGGGGTGTTTGTTATGGGATTTTGGAAGAGCATTTCAAACTAGTATTTACTAAATACTCATAAAAAAACTACAACCAAACGAAGTTTTGACTGCAATCATTACTTTTAAATACTCAAAATAAATTCTCATCCTAAATACTAATTTTAAATACTCTTAAAAACTACATCCAAACAAGCATTTGACTGTAATCATTACTTCTAAATACTCAAAATAAATTTTCATTCTAAATACTAATTCTAAATACTCTTAAAAACTACATCCAAAAAGTTCTTAACTACAATCATTACTTTTAAATACTCAAAATAAATCCTTGATCCTTCTGTCTAATATCCAGCCTTGGCTACTATTACATAGTCTTGTATTGCTTTGCTATTTCTAACTTTCCAGTTGTATTTTGTCTTTAATTATCTTCTACTCATAGTAGTTCCCTTATTGTAATCTTCTTTTTACTTCCCTACGGGGATTGTTATCTTTTTGTATTCCTTTTCTTATTTCAATGAAAAGTTATGTGATCTTTTCAAAAAAAAAAAAATTCAAAATAAATCCTCACTCTAAATACTAATTTTAAATACTTAGAAACTACATCCAAACAAGTATTTATCTCAATCCAAACATTCCCTAAGTATTTATTTTCCTTTTTTGATGAATAATCAAGCTTTCATCGAGATACGAATGAAAGAACATACAAAATAGAGGGGTGTAAAAATAGAAAGCCCCCCAGAAGACAAAAATGGCACACAATCAAGAAAAAATAGTGCTCGTAGAGAGGCCCTAAATAATTACACATCAGCGGACGATCTTTCTATGCCTCTAAAAATTCCATTTATGCCTAGCTTTTCAAAATACCTTCCGGCTATGAAAAATCATGAACTTTCTCCCAAGAAAATGGACATTCCATCCTCTTAAATTATAGGCTTGCTGCTTGTAATTTCCTTCTTCCTTCTCCAATGATTGATAATATTCACAAAGCTATAATCCTTAAATGGAGAGATAGTATGTGCCCATGTCATAGCAAGGAAGGTGATGAATTCAATTAGACTCCCCTTGATATTAGGTTTGTCTGAGTAGATGATATTGCAAGCTCTCTAAATCTGCCTCCAAAATGCATATAGAAACAAATCCATAGTCTTTTGGTCATTCTTAAAAGGACGCCTCAATGATAGTGTAAAGGAGTTCTATCTAGCTCACTCTCTCTCTATAAATTTGTACTCCATTTTCCCCTTCCTCTCTCTAGAAACCCTAATGCCTTTATTCCCCCTCCTTCTGGCACTGATTCACTGACGTCGGAAGGAGCACGATGTTGCTTGCCTTCCTTCTCTTGCTTCTGTGAGACCCCAAATTATAAAGACGTACGTAAGAAGGGGTAAAAGGGAACTTAACAATGAGTGTGGGTTAGTGGGTGTTTTTCTGTTAGTACGTTCGGACGAGAATAAGAGGAGGGAGGAGAATGTTTTAGGGTAGGAAATTTTGAGAGAGAGTCACAGAAGAGGAATTCCAGCATTCTTAGAGAGGCTGGGAGATTCATCGTTCTTGTCACTGTATTGCTACCCTTTCCAACTTCTATAGAGCAATTCTACAATATTGGAGAACTCCCAATATTGTGGTGTCTTTTCTCAATTTTATTTCTTGTTTGTCTCTGTGTTTCTCTGTTTTTGGGTGAATTACAGGTTCACAGTTGGGAAGATTCCTAACAGCAGCTTCTTTGTCTTCTCGCTTGCCATCCTTTTCTTCAAACTTTTCCGACCACTTCTCCCTTCCTTTTTCTTCCACCGTTTCCACCTTCTTCTTCATCCCCTCCCTCAGAATCAATCGATCTATTGCCTTCCAACCTCAAACTCGTTCGATCTACCGGTCCATTTTCTATGACTCCTCCACCTTCAACTTTTGCCACCTCCTTTGACCTTTGTTCTATCCTCAGCTGTACCTGCCATGACTTTCTTCCTCACCTTGCTACCAAACTCCTTAGACACCAACGTCGATCGTATCTTCCATTGCCATCTCTACAGACTCTACCGTACCCCTGCATCTCTCTTTAACAGACCATCGCCTCCTGGCCTCTTCTCCTTCTCTCAGTTGTGTACAACCACGACCTCTTGTTAATCGACCCTGTGCATTGGTGACGTCACTTACTTTCTTCCTTTTCCTGTTGTTGCTTGATGACTGCTCCATTGATGAACCAGAAGAACACGAGCCGTGACAGAGCTCAGAGTGTAACAAAGCTTCTATCCTTCTCCCCTGCAAATGTTGCTGTTACAGAGCAACATCTTCTTTAAGCATCCTCTCTCTTCCCTTCCAATCCGGCTCCAGCATTGATCACAGATTTTCCTCCTTCAAGAAGCTCGCGGACAATGTCTTCGACTTTTCTTTCTTTTCCCCTGGTTCGAACAACGGATTCTTCAATAATATATCGTGATCTTCTGCCCATACCGGGCTAGCGCTAAGGACATAGCAATTTTCTCTACTCACCCCTCTATTGTATGATATGGCATATGATATGGCATATGATTGGCCACCCCCTCCTCACTTTCTCCCTCTGGCACTATGATTGACCTCCTTTCTTTCCCACTATTCTCCTCTTCATCTCTGCAATTTTCATCTAATGAATGAAGATGTGTTTCTTATAAAGTTTCTTATAGAAAAAGATAGTGTAATGGAGTTCTTGGACGGTCCCAGGTCTTTGCAGTTTCCATTCAATAGCATCAAGAAGGTAACACCAAATACCATTTGTCAACTGAACTAGTGTATTTAGGTTTCCGTCACTTTATATCACAAAAAAGCAGCAACCATAGCTGAATTTGGGGGCTTCTATGTTGTCAGATATCATGTGTTTAATACCCTGTGGACTAAGCTCCCTAGAGAAAAAGAATTACATTTTTAGGTTGGGGGCCTTCAAAATTTCAGAATAGGAATCAGTGTGCTTGATTGAGGTGGATGTGGAAAGTTTATGCAGCCAAGTCTTGATGGGGAAGACATCATTTCCAAGAGTCCATGACCAACAATCTATCCTGTTTGTCTATTTAATAGAGTCCAGCATCACGGATAAACTCAATCACTTCTTCTTTAAGATTTCTTTTCAAGTTCATATTCTATTAGTCATATTTTTTCCTTTTTCTTAATAAAATTTGATGTTTCCGTTTCAAAAAAATAAAAAAAAATTCATTTCATATATAAAAAAATGGCTACAATTTGTCTTTCATTTGAAGAAGAAACAAGTTGCTGCCACCTCACAGGGCAAAGCCAACAATAAGTTAGTTCTCTCGTTTTATCCTCTTTAATTTTTTTTTGAGAAGTCCTCTCTCATAATTTTTGTTTACTATTTTCTGTTTTCTCTTTGTTTGACCTATGATATTGGATTTTATTTACTGCAACCTTAACTATTTTTTAGAAGAAAGTAGTCTGATAGGGTTTATGGCTATTGTCTTTTTCATCTTTTTTGTGGCGGAAAGGCGAAAGTTGATTTATCTTCCAGTTTTGCATCCCTATTTTGAGGATGAGCTTTAGATTTTGAACTAAAAAAAGCTACTTGTCAAAATATATGGAGAATTGAGATTTTTCTTGTTAATGTAAAATATGTCTTGGAATTTCATCTGAATACATTAATATCATCATGACTACCGACTAGTGCCTCATTTTCATGCTTTTGATTATTTTTTGTCTACTTCAAATGAGGCTGATGGGCCTTACCATGGGTAAAAGCCTCAAGGGGGCCCTTTTAGCCTTTTAAAACATTGGCTAGGACACATCCACTTCTCTGAAGCCACTAAGGCTAATGCAAATTTAGGAGATCATGCATCAATTCAAATGGTGCTCTGACATTTATGAGTGCTTTCTCTTGTTGATTTTCTGTTCTTTTGTGGTCTGATATTATAATTTCTTAAGATAATGCACTGCTCTTACCATTTTTTCCCCCTTGACTTTTACCATATTTTCTAGCCATTGAGATATAATAGCCTTTTCTTGTAGGGTTATTTTATTTTATTTTATTTTTTTAATAATTTGGAGGTTACTTTGCAGTTGAAAGATATGGCAGAAAGGATTTTAGCAGTTGATCGAGCTGCTGCCATTGTTGAAGAAATGCTGAGACAGGGTCAGAATTTCACGCCATTGCCTTTTAATTCTTTAAACAACGGCTTCAAGGTATGATTGCAGTTACTGCGAAGTTTTATTTGCAACAACTAGTTGAGGGGTTTAATGCTGATCATTCATTTCCTTATTAATCAGCCATTCAGCACGAGTGTTTTTTTGGGCTTTGACACAGACCCATCTATGAACATTGCTGCTAGAATACGGGGACCAAATGTAAGTCTGCTTTTGGGTTCTCAGTGCTGTTTCATATAGTTTATGAGATTAAACCTCTCGTCCATTGCTGTGTGGTGCCATAGCCTTGTTAAGAAGTGCACTTTCTTCTCTAGCCCTTCGCAGGATAACCTTTGAATGATGATAAATTTGGCATTTTGCACATCTATTGCAATTTAAGGAAACAGAACATATGTATAAAGAAGGAATGGCAAGGGTTTAATGAGTGATACTTGTTTTAAAATCTTATCCATTTTGCTTGCACAACAAGGAGTGCACATGCATTATAACTCCATCAGCCCCCCCTCTTCTTTATTCATTATTATTTGACAAACCATCATATCTTTATTACTGATTATTATGTTTACCACTGCATGACTTCAATTTGTGACTGGCAGATGAAAAATGTTAAATTGGCACATGTTATTCAATGATTTTGGTAGGCACATTAGGCATTTTTCTCACTATATGCTTGGGGAATCTATTGATTATTGAAAGGGCTAGGTATGGAGACTGTCACAATGAAATATCATGAAACACCATTAATGTAAAAATTTAAATACTCATTGTTACATTAAATCTTAAAGCAAATTTAAATGTTCGGAGCATCTTTTCTTCTAAAAATAGTTTAATATGAAAAACTTTCGCTTCAAGCATCATTATCTCATCTCTTCACACCATTTTATTGGTTTTATCCTGACTATGACAGCCTTTCTTTTTGTTTGTCTAGTTTTAAGTACTCATTTATTTAATTATTTCTACTCTTCGATGTAAATGTTTCAATTTTTGTTCTCTTTTAGATTTAAAGTATCTGTTTAAGCTCGAGTCACAGATTTGCTTTCTAATTATTTGATAGATCAGTTCATTTTGGATTGGAAGCTGTTCTTGTAGGGTTCATCCTCTTTTTTGTTGTTTTTTTTTTTATTGTTAGTAGTCTTTCATTCGTATCCCAATAAAAGCTTGGTTTATCATAGACAAAAATATTATTAAAAAATTAATTTTTTGACTAATAATTATCTATTTCATTTCATCATTTCAATTCTCTATCATGTTTGAAAATTTGAAGTTAACTTTCCAGAAAAGAAATCAAAATTAAAAGATGGAAGTCTCCAACTCCAACTCATGTGCTTGAATATGTTTCCAGTTGGTTTGAGTGTGTAAAGATTTGTGTTTGGGCTTAATATGACAATGATCAAAATAGTGTTTATGCTTCCTTGAGAGAGTGAAATATAATTTATTGAATTATATATTTATTACTTGCATAATGCAACAATATTTTAGCCATTTACCTCTTTTTGTCTGATTGTTCTTTTCATGGTCCTGCTGCTCTTTATTTATATATGTGTGTGTGTGTATGTGTTTTTTTCTTTCCATATAATCACAGTGAGAGTTGCTAATGTTTTAAGCTTTGTATCTCCAAACATCTGGGGGAGATTGTTTTTTGTTGTTGGTGGCTTGGTTTTATATGTGCAGGATCAGTATATAAATCACATAATGGCTGAAACTGGAGTTACTGTCTCTCTCCAAGGACTTGGTTCGGACAGCACTGATGGTGCATGTGAAGGTATTTTCACCGTAGATGACTCCTCTTTGTACATTATAATTTATAAGAGAGTATGACTGTCCTATTTTATCATCCAGCTCAAACTTCAAGGTAGAATAATATCTTCTATTTTTGTAGAACCATTGCATTTATTCTTATCAAGCAACAATTCCAAAAATCTTGAGGATGCCAAAAATTTGGCTGAAAACCTGATGGATACAATCAGTGAAGAATTTGGTGGTTCAAGGTAATTGGATTATGCATTTTAATCCTAGTTTTCTTCGTATAAGTTAATTGGATTCTGATTTGTGCATCAACATTTTAAGAGAAATGCATAGACATTAATCATCTCTAAAAGAAGTTAAAGTGCAGGGATGGTATAATCCTTTTCTTTTCTTTTTTTCTACGTCTACCATTATGACCTCATGAAGTAGCACTAGCAACTACAGATAATTTCTATCATGAAGCAACTTTTTTGATCTAAGGGTTGAAATTTGTAGGTTAGTTTCCATAAAATTAGGTATTTTTGTTGGGAGGATTTGTTACTGTTTATTTTTGTGGTTGAAAATCCCCCTTCCTTTCTTTTATAGGAAATCAGGAACTTTCGTTTATGATATATATAAAAGTGGCCATGAGAAACTAATTCAAAGCCAGAGGGAGGGTTGCAAATCCTTCAATTGGAGTTAATATAATTGGTGTTATACTTACTAGGGGTTGGGAGTGAAGCACCAAGTAGAAGCTTTCCCTGATCTGTGATAAGTGTTAATTATTTTACCCTGCTCTGTTGATTTTATACCTCAGCTTTTAGAGTATAGGTCAAGTCTTTCGGTTAATTTGTGTAACTGTCATCTACCATTTCATATGGACAGTGAAACCATTTAATTTGTTGCTTAAGATGCCGTATATATGTATTAACTTTTAAGGTATAACTTTTGCTGATGTTTCCAACTGTTTTAGGGTTTCATCATGTAAGGTTTATAGTGCTGTTCCACCTCCACAGCAGGTTTATGGAGCTGTTCCACCTCCGCTGCAGGTCTATGGTGCTGTTCCTCCTCCACCACAGGCTTATAGCCTTATTTCACCTCCACTGCTTTGCAGTGGCTCATCAACATCACAGCAGTTGGTCACAAGAGTTGATAGCTTGGGAAATGAGCCAAGTACAACTTCAGCTTCAAGTTCGATCTCATCCGCCTTCCCTACCATAGTCTGTCCAGTTTCTTCTGTTAAACCTGGAGTTACTCCTGTCATCGCTCAAGGTTCAGTATTACAATGTGGACTGCATCAGTTCCAACCAATTGGCATTAGTTATTCTGTGCCAGTTATGTCCAGTGGGACAAACTATAATGGATATAATGGAATATATCCTCAAGTGACACCTTTGCAACAGGTTGCCCTAGCCCTTAAACAAGTATCTTCGACTGCCATGGCTGTAGCTGTTCCAAACAGGCCAGCACCAGGCATGTTAACTGTGAGCGTTAGCTCTGATGCAGAGAAAGAAAAACGGCCTCATCAGAAGCGGAAATTTCAAGAGCTACCAATATGTGTGCAAGGTTCTACAATAAGCAATCAGGTATTAGCTTATTCCCTCTTATTCAAGGGCTTATCTCTTTATTTGAGTTGTATTTTAAGCCATTTTAAAGGGAACATGGAGGAAGGACTAATCCTTTTCAAGTGTGAAGGCCATAACTTGTTTAATGTCAATCCTCAACTGCATTGAGTTTAAGCAAGTTGATTTATAGCTTAGATGATGGAAAACGGGGTATTATATAGTATGGATGCGAGAAGTGTGTGATGAAGCGTTAATTTTGATCCTTTTTCTTTTTTGGGGGGGGGGGGGGGGGGGGGGGTCTGAGTCCCCCCTTTCTTTCCCTCTTCTCCCCTAAAACCCATGCTAACCCCCC
>JBBMEG010000022.1:7431280-7467585 GCA_037832605.1 Cyclanthera cordifolia
ACATCGCCATAAGTGAGCCGCAGCGGTTACAAGGCCGGCTGCTATAAGAGTCAGTTCATTCCACCCGTGAAAGGGGGGATTTCTAAGCTAAGTACCCTAAGCTAGTCCTTGTTTCCTTACTTATCTTCTTAATCTGTTTTCTGACTTAGGCATCGGAGGCCCTGTGGCTCACAGCACACCGGTGTGTCCTAAACCGTTTCTGTTTTGCAGGCCCTTTCGTCCTCTATTAAACAAATAGTACTGTGGATAGACCGTTGACCATTTTTCGGCATCAACAATAATAATGGAATATTTGTGAATAAATTGAAAGTTTGGCCTATATAAAAGGTAAAATATATCCCAGAATGTCTGGACAAGACAAAAACTCGCCTAAAGGTGGGCCAAAGGAAGTCAGGATCCCTCGGGGGTCGGCCAAGGAAGGCATCAACCTCCTATGGGTCGGCCTTTGCAGCCTCGATCATTCGAGGGTCAGCTAAAGAAGGTGAACACCCCTTAGGGAGAAAGCTATGGTGGTTAGGACTCCCCTAGGAGTAGACCGATTCCAAGTGACAACTAGATTCGCTGATGACGACCAAGAGTTACGACGAAAATGAACACCCCTTAAGAGGGGCAAGCCATCGAGGTCAAGGTTGACTGAGTCCAAAGTCGATCCCTAAGGGGAAGGTCGAAGGTGAACACCACTTAAGAAGAAAAACCGTGGAGGTTAGGACTCCCCTAAGAGTCGACCGAGTCCAAGTGACGACTAGATCCATCGATAACAGCAAGGAGTTACGTCAAAGGTGA
Source organism: Cyclanthera cordifolia (assembly GCA_037832605.1). Taxonomy (NCBI): domain Eukaryota; kingdom Viridiplantae; phylum Streptophyta; class Magnoliopsida; order Cucurbitales; family Cucurbitaceae; genus Cyclanthera; species Cyclanthera cordifolia. Next base: position 7,432,064 of record JBBMEG010000022.1, read on the forward strand.
ACACCCATTAAGAGGAGCAAGCCATGGAGCTCAAGGTTGACCGAGTCCAATGCCAATCCATGAGGCGACGGTCGAAGGTGAGCGCTCCCTAAGGGTGGAAAACTGTGGAGGTAGGACTCCCCTAAGAGCTAACCGAGTTCAAGTGACAACTGGATCCACCGATAACGGCCAGGAGTTACACCAAGAAGGCCCTCACCCTTAATGTGTTGGCCATGGAGTAAGGGCCCGCAAGGGTTGACCAAGTCCAAGTAACTTTCGAGACAAGATTGTTACACCCCTAAGGTGTAATGGTCATGGGTTATGTCGGTATTCATTTTCGGCTTAATGTCGGACCTTTCTAACGGTTGACCATTAAGCGCCATTAAGTGAGCCGCAACAGTTATAAGTCTGACTGCTACAAAAAATCAAGGGACTCTCCATCTCAAGACAAACAATTCTGAGCTTACAAACCCTCTGTAAGCTATTGCTCAAGCTATGAAGCTCTCTCTAAAATACTCTCCAAATACCCTACCGATTTAGGCATCGGAGGTCCTATGGCTCACACCATAATATTTAAATTAGTTTTATTTATTTTCAATTGATATTTATCCATTAAATCTCAACTCCATAATATATCCAATATATTATAATAAATAAATATCTACAACTAATATATCCAATATATTAATTTTTCTACAAATAATAATTTTAATAGTTATTAATTCAATTAAAATGTCCAACATATTTAATTAATATTCTTCTTTTAATAGTTATCCAATAATTATTAAACAAATATGTCTAACATATTTATTATAATTTTTCTTTAAATAATCATCCAATAATTATTTAGACTTTAATATGTCCAACATATTATTAATTGAGTTCTCTCAATAATTGTCCAATAATGATTTATAATTAATTTATCCAATAAATTAATTTATCCTTATTAATATTTGTACAAAATATTTAATTAATATATCCATTATATTAATTAGTGAAGTTTATCCATTAAACTTAAAACTCCTATTAATTATGTCCAACATAATTAATTTATGAATTTGAACTCTTCAAGTTCATTCTCTAATAAAACAGTGTACCAACAATTGAGCTAGCCTAGGGACCGGTGGACCTATAGTTTTTAAGCTACAACGACTTGGGATCCAATCTTTGCTCGTTAACATCAGGTTTATTCCACTAAAGGTCTGTGCTAAACTCTCTCGCACTATAGAACAAGTTAACATCCACTGATATAATCGGTTATCTGTCATATGATCCTTTATGAGCTTGTACGTAATTCATAGCTCGGACAAGAAATCAGTTCTACCCGTGTGATTACATATTTCTCCTTAAGTGCCACTGATTCCTCTAATGAACAAATTGTTTATAGTCATACTATAAACCAATGTCCTCTCGGGCCAATGAGAGGCGGGTACCCTTTGTTCAAGTCTTGAATTAGTTCTTAAGAGAACAACTGTACATCTTCCACAATATTAAGGAATGAGTGAATTTCTTCTTGTGACGTTGCGTTCCTAGCCACTCACTACGACAATCCCTAACGTGTGAGGCTATTAACCCAGTGTTGTTTGACTGGTCTCACCCATGCACATCAACTATTGCAAAGCGAGTCGCACCATCAGTGTTACCAGGACTTAGACACCTTAGCCTTAGTCCATATACTGTATACAATTTAGGTTATAAACTTAGAGCTAGATTTACTTGTATGTTCCACATACTTGTCCAAGTGTTCATATTAATAACCAAGGGTTTATCGACATTAATCCAATTAATGTGATAAAGTTGAATGATGTTTTGAATATTAAATGCGCAAATTTTATGAAAAATAAAAACATTTATTAATAACTGAAAATGACATTAAATGTTTGAGTTACACCGAAGGTGAACACCCCTCTTAAGAGAATCTTTGAGGGGACGGTCGAAGGTGACCACCCCCTAAGGGGAGAAAGCCATGGAGGTCAGAACTCCCCTATGAGCCGATCGAGTCCAAGTGACAACTGGATCCGTTGATAACAACCAGGAGTTACACCGAGAAAGTCCAGACCTTAATGGGTTGGGCATGGAGGTGAGGACCTACAAGGGTTGATTGAGTCCAAGTAACCTCGAGACAAAATCGTTACACCCGAAGGGGTTATGCTGGTATTCATTCACGTGTTAATGGTGGATGTTTCAAACGACTGACCATTGAGCTGCCATTAAATAAGCTGCAGTGGTTACAAGTCAGACTGCCATAAAAAATCAAGAGATTCTTCATTTCAAGCCAAGCAATTCTAAGCTAACAAATGCTCTGTAAGCTATTGCTCAAGCTCTTAAGCTCTCTCTAAATTACTCTCAAAATACCCTACTGACTTAGGCATCAGAGGCCCTATGGTTCACACCTCACCAGTGTGCTAAAAGTTTTTCATCTTGCAGGCAATTTCCTCCTCTATAAATAAATATTTACCATTGATTCATGTTGACCATTTTTCGGCATCAACAATCTCTATTTTGAAGAAATTTAGAGTTTAAATTTTAGTTTCTAAAACTAGATGGACTAGTTTTTTAACTTTAAAACCTAAAATTTACCCACATTTAATTTATGAAAGAATTACCTTTTTCATCCCTAGGTTTATGGTTAGTTTCAATTTGATCTCTTAGTTTAAAAAATAAACATTTTTATTCCTTACATTTCAATAATGTTCACTTTTGGTCTCTGGATTTCAAAATTGAACACTTTTATTCCTGACATTTCAATAATGCTTACGTTTGGTCGACCCTAAGTTTGGAGTTTAGTTTCAGTTTGTTCCATATGTTTTAAAATTGAGCATTTTTACCAATGACATTTCGATGATTCTCACTTTGTCTTTGTGTTTTTTGTTTAATTTGATACCTATTTTCTTTTAAAAATAAAGTCATGTCGAAATTAAAATAATCATTTCATCAATATATCAGTATAAAATTAGTTTAGTTATCATTTTGGTCAACATTATATTACATAACTAACACTATTGTAATATCAATAATTAAAATTGAGCATTATTGAAATTTAAGGATAATTTTTTTTAATTTTGAAACACAGAGATCAAATAAAAGTTAGACACCTAACTTAAGGACATAAAATATATTTTTCACTGATTTTTATAAATTTGTGTACTAAAAAAGAAATAAAAATAGAAAAGATTTCTATTAATATTATTTGATCAAATATATACACACACATAGATATGCACACACATAGATATGCACATACAATACCCAAAAGCACGCAACTATAAATTAGTTTTTTTTTACGATATGATTTTCTTTTTAACTATGATTTTGATGATAAACTGATAGTAAATATGTGGGATGACCTTCAACCTTTGACCTTTATTATTGCAATTTTATTTATTATTATTATGTTAATTTCTAAAATAGTATGTATTAGGGAAAAATATATTTTTTGATCTTTAAGTTTGAGTTCTAATTATATTTGGCCAATCTGTTCCAAAATTGAATAATTTTGTCCATGATATTTCTATAACATTCAAATAATTTAGTCATTTAGATAACAAAATAGTTAGATATACAACATAATGTTATAATGTTGATTAGACTAATTTTAAATTTAATATATTTATAAATTATTATTGTACAGTTTAATTTAAAAAAAAAAAACGCAATGACTAAAAGTGTTCAATTTTAAAACGTAGGGACCAAACTGAAACTAGAATCTAAACTAGGGACCGAACAAGAGCATTATTGAAATGTTGAGGTAAAAATATTCAATTTTGAAACATATGACCAAAATGAAACTAAACCTTAAAATTAGGGACTAAAAAAAAACAAATTTCCTTTAATTTACTTTAAATTACTTAGAGCATGCTCTGAAGGGTTTTTTTTTTTTGAAGTTTCATGATTTGTAAGCTTTACCTTCATATCTGGTAAAATGACAATTTGAGATGATGATAATCGGCATACTTTGGTAGAGTAACTGATTTAGAATCTATTGAATTAGTGAATTTAAAAACATGAAACATAATTCATATTATATACCAAATAAATCCTAAATCGTAAAGACTTCTATTATTAGTGTATGGATACTTTATTCGTGAGTCAAGGATGTTATACTTGCTTAAATTTTACTAGATTTAAAATTATGATGCTAAAGAAAGTAATGGATATTACACACATGATATCAATTGAACTCATACTTTTCTTAACCAAAGAATATTATACTTGTGATCACATTATTTGCAGTTGAAACAGCCCTAATTTAGTGTACTGCCATGTATAGTAAAAGATGGCAGGCAACGGGAGACATCTTTTGTTTAAATGGAGGACACAATAGATGGCGGTCAGTGCCCATCTATTGTACTAGCCATCTATCGTACCACATCTATTTTGTCAGTCATTTATTGTGCCTCGTCTATTATGAGTCATCTATTGTACCTCATATATTCTGTCAGCTATCTATTGTGTCTAACATCTATTGTGTCTAACATCTATTGTGTATCATCTATTGTTCAAATACAAATTTAAAAAAAAAAAATGGTTTTTCCCCGTCATGTGACTCGATGAAATATTTTCAATGACGTCATTTATTTTATACCTGACATCTATTTTGCTTGACATCTAAAATTATTTTATTTTAGAAAAAAAAAAAGTTGGTTAGATTTTGCAAATCCTCCAAACTTCAAACTCAATTCTCAACTTTAAAAACATCATTTTCTAGCATCCGACACTTATTTTTCACTTTCAAAACCTCAACTCTTTTTAACCTCCCTACACTAACTCATTTCAACTTTAAACTTTAATTATAACTCTAAATATGTATCCCCCTCTTTTCAACTCTTACTCTGTACTCTAACACTTTTTCACTCAAAATTTCGGTGGCATAACAACTGAATATTTGTGATTTCCAAAACTTATTAATCTATACAGATCAATTCTACCATAAGCTAAAGCATATCAACAATAAACACAATAGAACTTCATTCTTCCAAAATCTACTCTAAACGTACATTATCTTATTTGTTTACACAATCATATCAATTAAGGAGTTAACTAAAATAATACATGAATAACTACGTTTAGAAACCTCACAATCAACTTTAAAAACCTCATTTTCTAGCCTCCAAAACTTATTTTTCACTTTCAAAACCTTGACTCTTTTTAACTTCCCTACACTAACTCATTTCAACCTTAAATTTTAATTATAACTCTAAATATGCATCATCCTCCTTTCAACCCTTAATCTGTACTCTAACACTTTTTCACTTAATATTTCGGCAGCATAACAACTGAATATTGTGATTCCAAAACCTGTTAATCTGTACAGATCAATTCTACCATAAGCTAAATCACATCAACAATAAACACAATAGAACTTCATTCTTCCAAAATCTACTATAAACGTACATTATCTTATCTTTTTACACAATCATGTCAATTAAGCAATTAACTAAAATAATATATGAATAACTACTACTTTATGATCAGTAAATGATTACCTATGTAGCTTGCTCACTCCAATCTTACTACGTCAATATCTTCTTACGTGTAGTTATTTAGCGTGTTGAACTACAAATATTGAGATAGAAACATAAAGTTAATATGAAATAGAGTTAACAATTATACATGACATTGAAATATATATGAACGTATCGGTTTCTTGATGTTTGTGTTGGTGTTGGTTATCTATCGTATGTATAACTGAACATAGAATCCACACTCTATTGATCCTAATTAACGAGGGCATTACAAGTATAATGTTGATATTAATTAGTTCAAAAAATTTTCACTTATGAAACAAATGTTAAAAAAAAATGTGATTCGACTTTACCTTCACACATTTCCATATCAATGAAGTGTGTGTGAGCGACTGTTTTAGTTTTCACGTTTGATATACACTAACAAAGTATACGAGTTTCCATATTAGGATAATAAAACATACTCATTGAATATTATATTATAACATTTTATGAAAAAAACTTACGTATTTACAAAAATTTTACAAGTTTAACAATTTAGGACATATACCATATTCTTTGTCGGGAGTATGACTACCAAAATCCAGTATTGCTTGTGATAATTAAACAAACACTTTATCAACCATTTATGTAAATTAAAACGAATCTATATTTTTACAAAAATTAAACTAATAAATCATATCTGGTGTTGTAAGGAAATATTACGATGTGATTCATGTTCTTCATCATGCTTAGCATATTTGCCAAATTCAATCAAATTTCTTCAATCATGCCTTGGAAATAGACAAAACTAGTGCAACCATAACCCTCAAAGGGGTCGGCCAAGGTCAGTCTGGCCCCACCGAGGCCCGGGTAGAGTAGGTTTGACCTCCCCCCTCCCTCGCGATGGTCAACCGTGGAGGTCAAGACTCTCTGAGAGTCGACGAAGTCCAAAGTAACCTCTAGAACCATCGTACCGTAAGGTGGCGGTGGCCGGGAATTACAACGAGTAGGCATAGATCCTTCGAGGATGGGCCGTGGAGGTTAGGACTCTGTCATAGAAGTCATCCGAGTCCAAAATGACGATTGGATCTGCTCATAACGCAGGAGTTACGCTGAGAGGGCCAGGACCCCATTTAGGTGAGGACCCATAAGGGATGACCAAGACCAAAGCTGACCTCTAAGGAGATCGATTGAGTGGGTTGATCCCAAGAGGGTCAGTCGTGGAGGCTAGGACTCTCCTGTGGACGAGTCGACCAAGTCCAAGTAACATTTAGGAATGTCGCACCCGTTGGGTGAAGCGTCTTGGAGTTACACCAAGAAGGTCGCACCCTCAAGGAGTCGGCTATGGAGGTGAGAACGTGCAAATGTTGACCAAGTCCATGTAACTCCCGAGTCAAGGTCGTTACATTTCCTAGGGTAACGGTCAGGAGTTACGCCGGTATTCATTCTCGGCTTAATAGAGAACGTTTGTAACAACTGCTCATTAAGCCACCATTAAGTGAGCCGCAACAGTTATAAGAACGACTGCTATAAGAAGACAGAGCATTCTCCATTTCAAGCTAAGTTAAACTACGCTGACAATCCTTGTAAGCCGTTCTAAGTCCCAAAGTACTCTAAATTACTCTCCTAAAAGCTCTTACTGGCTTAGGCATTAGAGGTCATGTTGCTCACACCACACCGGTGTGCCTAAACTATTTTCATTTTACAGGATTCTTGTCCTCGATAAAACAAATCTTTACCGTTGATCTGTTGACCATTTTTCGACAACAACAGTTCTTAATATTTTTACTTGGATATAAATATCAAATTAATATCGTACTTCACGACTAACATATCTTTTGTATTTAAACGTATTTATCACACTGAGTATTAAATCATCAAACTTTTTCAAAAGAAGATCAAACTTTATATTTATTTATATTATTTATTAATTCTTTAATAATGATTTTTTGATAAACAGTGTTAAAGAATTGGTCATTATTAATTACAAAGTTTAATATATTAATATTTCATAAACAATGTTTTTGGATATGAAAACTTTTATAATGAACTTTCTTTTTGAAAACTACAAAAGATTAATGTAAATGAATTTACGATTTAATTATTCAAATACATCAAACTGCACAAAATCAACATTGCTCTTCACTTCAAGAAAAATGTGTGGAAAAATTTAAGGTTGATTTCATAAAATGTTTAACTCTGCATTAATATATAAATGCAAGTTTCAAATAAATAAGAATTTGTGTATTATTGTTATTTGTTTGGTATTAATCATGTTATGTTTAAGTAGTGTATTTAATGTGTTTAACTTGGATATAAATATCAAATTAATGTCGTACTTCACGACTAGCATATGTATTTAAATGTATTTATCTCACGTGAGTATTAAGTCATCAAACTTTATATTAATTTGTATTCTTTATTAATTATTTAAAAATGATTTATGGATAATATAGTACTAAAGCATTGAACATAATTAATTACAAATTGTTGATGCCGAAAAATAGTCAACGGATATCCACAATAATGATTTGTTTAGTTGAGGACGAAAAGGCCTGTAAAAAAACGAAATTAGGACACACCGGTGTGGTGTGAGCCACACGGCCTCTGATGCCTAAGCTAGAAACAGAAATTAGGAGAATAGTATAAGACTTTGGGAATAGCGTAAGAGTACTTAGCTTAGGATCGGATCCGTCAGAATGAAGATTGACATGACTCTTATAGCAATCGGTTTCATAACCGCTGCAGCTCACTAATAGGCGACTTAATGGCCGACCGTTTAGAAACGTTCGTCATCAAGCCGGGTATTAATACTGGCGTAATTCCTGAGCGTTATCTTTTGAGGGTGTAACGGCCTTGACTTACTTGGACTCGGTCAACCTTGGCAGGTCTTCACCTCCATGGCCGACCCCTTAGGGGTGCAGCCTTCTCGTTGTAGTGCTAGGCACCACGGGTGTGCAGCGACCCTTAGCGCTACTTTGAACTTGGTCGACTTATCCACAGGAAAGTCCTAACCTCCACGACCAACCCACCCGGGTTATCCTACTTGATCGTCCTCCTCAGAGGTCGGCTTTGGATTCGGTCAACCCTTACGGGTCCTCACCTCCACGACCAACCCACTCGGGTTGACCTACTCGTTGTAACCGGGGACGCCACGAGGTGCAACGTCCGCCTACGTTACTTGGACTCGGTCGACTCCTGGGGGAGAGTCCTGACCTCCACGACTAACCCATTTGGGCTGACCTACTCGTTGTAACGGGGACGCCACGGGGTGCGACGCCTCCAAACGTTACTTAGACTCGGTCGACTCATCCACATGAGAGTCCTAACCTCCACGACCAACCCACTCGGGTTGACCTACTCGTTATAACCGGGAACGATACGAGGTGCAGCGCCTCCATACGTTACTTGGGCTTGGTCGACTCTGGGGGGAGTCCTGACCTCCATGATCAGCCCACTCGGACTGATCTACTCATTGTCGGACCCGAGGAGGGTGAGGTTGCAAGGGCCGACCCCCAAAGGTGTCGGACTTGTTTGTCCGACCCCCGAGGGGTCGGTTTAGACTCGGCCGACCCCCGGAGGGTTCTGACCTCCATTTGGCCGACCTCTGAGGGGTCGGTAGTGGCGAGAACGACCCCCGAGGGGTCGAAAATAGCGAGGCCGACTCCCGAGGGGTCGGCAATGGCATTGGCCGACACCCGGGGGGTTGGCACTGGCGTGGCCGACCCCTGGGGTGTCGGCAATGGACTTGACCGACCCCTTGGGGGTCGAGGCCTCCATTTGGCCGATCACAGGGGGTCAGCATTGGCTTATTTGTCCTTCGTGTGGACCTCATTCTCTTCCGAGTCTTTCGATATATTTTTAGCTTATAACACAAAGTTTAATATATTAATATTTCATAAAACAATATTTTTGGATATGAAATAAACTTTCATTATTTACTTTCTTTTTTGAAAACTAAAGAATTTACTATTTAATTATTCTAAGTACATTGAAATTAAAAAAAAAAAAAAAAAAAAAAAAAAAAAAAAAAAAAAAATCTTGACTTTAAGAAATAAATGTGTGAAAAATTATTATGTTGATTTCATAAAATTTTTAATCATGTATTGATAAATAAGCTGACTTTCAAATAAATAAGATTTTATGGATTATTGTTATTTTTGTGATATTCATTGTGTTATGTATAAATACTGTAAATTTATTCAACAAAATTGTATTGAATGAGGTATTCTCATTAAATAATTACAAAAATAGATAGATTTTAAAGTATTTGCATTTATAGTCATTAATACGTTTTAATATTGCGTTATAAATACTATATTATAAGAAACAGACTATATTCATGAATACAATTAGTACATTTGTTTAATTTTTTTAAGTGATCATATTTATAATAATTTTTTAGGTTTGTCTAGTTTTGGTGGGTTTCCTTTTTGTTTATTTGGGTTTAAATATGGAATTAGTATCGTATCTCCAATTTATTTTCAGACATCTTATTTCATAACTAAAACATCTTTTATACATATCTTACATCAGTATTAATCAAATTTTATATTAAATTATTATGTATTTAAATGAATCAAATCACTTACATGAAGTACACGACAACGAACCTCGGCACGACCTAAATCTCAAAATATATTTCATTGCCAATAATCAAAACTCAATCAAAGGCATATAATTAGAGAATAATCGGAAATCAATCAAAGACAAACAATCATAGATCAATAATTGAGTAACCAACCGACAACTGAAAATTAGATTCAAGATTAAATATTGTTTTCCAACACAAAGCAAAGAGCTTTGACATCACGCCATAAACGGAAGCAGAAACTCAATATTTTCCTTCTTGCTCAAATCAACGACAATTAAGAAAATATACAAAGGGGTGAAATGGAACTGAATGATTGTAATGATTATGTTGTAAGCTAAAAATATCTCAAAAGATTTGAAAGAGGTTGGGACCCACTCGAAGGACAAACAAACTAACACCAATCCCCGGGAGTCAGCCAAATGGAGGCCTCGACCCTGAGGGAGTCAGCCACGCCTTTGCCGACCCCCCGTGGGTTGGCCACGCCTTTGCCAACCCACCGGGGTCAGCCACGCCCTTGTCGACCCCCCAAAGTCGGCTGAGCAAGTCCAACTTCTCTAGGGTCGGCCAAGGAAGGCCTTGACCCCCCGGAGTCGGCCCTTGCACCCTCACCCTTCTCGGGTCCGGCAACGAGTAGGCCAATCCGAGTGGATTGACCGTGGAGGTCAGGATTCTCCGAAGGGTCGACCGAGTCCAAGTAACGTTTAGAGGCGCTGCACCTCGTGGTGTCGCCCGTTACAACGAGTAGGTCAATCCGAGTGGATTGGTCGTGGAGGTCAGGACTCTTCGAAATGTTGAGTGAGTCCAAGTAACGTTTGGAGGCTCTGCACCACGTGGCGTCGCCCGTTACAATGAGTAGGTCAATCCGAGTGGATTGGCCGTAGACGTCAGGACACTCCGAAGAGTCGACCGAGTCCAAGTAACGTTTGGAGGCGCTGCACCCCGTGGCGTCGCCCGTTACAACGAGTAGGTCAATCCATATGGATTGGCCGTGGAGGTCATGGCTCTCCAAGGAGTCGACCGAGTCCAAGTAACGCATAGAGGCGCTGCACCCCGTGGCGTCGCCTGCTACAATGAGTGGGTTGGCACGATGAGGTCTGTGGTGGAGGTCAGGACTCTCTGAAGAGTTGACCAAGTCCAGAATCAAAACCGTTACACCTCTAAAGGGTAATGGTCAGGAGTTACGTCGGTATTCATACCCGGCTTAATGACGAACGTTTCTAAAGCTGGCCATTATATCGCCATAAGTAAGCTGCAGCGGTTACGAGACCGGCTGCTATAAAAGTCAAGTCATTTCTCCCTTTCAGGGGACGGATCCTAAGCTAAGTACTCTTAAGCCATTCCTAAAGTTTTAAGTTATTCTCATAAGTTTCGTTCTGACGTAGGCATCGGAGGCCCTATGGCTCACACCACACCGGTGTGTCCTAATTTTGGCTTTTTTCTAGGCTCTTTCGTCCTGAATTAAACAAATTTACTATCGATATCCGTTGACCATTTTTCGGCATCAACAGTTGGCGCTGTTTGTTGGGATCTGGTCCTGTCGAGCACCTGGATTCCTATCGGGCATGGATGGAACTCCATGGAGTCCGAGAGGTGATTAAGTGCAGAGCATTTCATTCACGCTCATAAGACCAGCCCGAAGATGGTTCAGGCAGCTCAAGCGCAAGTCCATTTCCTCTTTCAGAGAGCTAGCCAGGGCTTTCGTCACCCAATTCCTTGAAGGACGAGATCAAAAGAAATCAGTCACCCATTTACTGACCGTGAGGCAAAGGAGTCATGAGACTCTTCGAGAATACCTTGCCCGCTTCAACAGCGAGGCGCTAAATGTTGAAGGGTACTTTGACAGCATGGCTCTCGCAGCGGTCGTCGCCGGACTAAGGGATGAAAAATTCTTGTGGTCGCTGGGGAAAAATGCTCTACTGACTAATGTTGAGCTGCTGACCAGAGCGCAAAAGTACATGAGTGTAGGGGAGCTGGTCAACTCCCGAGGAGACACAGAAGGAAGGTGCTCCCTTCCAGAGCGCGAGAAGTCAGACAGTCGTCGCGAGGCTAATTACAAGGAATCGCGAAAACAAAGGGCGAAAGAGCGCCTACTGAAAAAAGAGAAGGTCAAACGATGGGGGGTACCCCCTAGTCGGTTCGAGAAGTACACTCCCACAGTAATTCCCGTTGAGCACATCTTGATGGAAATTCAAGATAAGGAGGAGCTGAAGTGGCCAAGCGGGATTAAGGCAGGGTCCAATAAAAGAAATAGAAGCAAGTACTGCCTATTTCACAGGGACCACGACCATGCTACGTCAGATTGCTACGACCTGAAGGAATCCATAGAGTCCCTCATCCGAAGAGGATGACTGGACAAGTACGTGGGAGAGGGTGAAAAAACGTTTGAGTCCCCTAACAAGAAAAGGGGAGGCAAAAAGTCACCACCGCCGCTGGAGATCAGAACTATCATCGGAGGGCCGGCTGGCGGAGAGTCCAACCGAAGTCGGAAGGAAAAAGTGAGGCAGGCTAGAGTCGCCCTAAGAGGCGAAGATGTGCGCATCATGGAAGGAGTGGACGAGCAACTGGGCTTCACTGCTGCTGAGGCTGCAGCACTGCACCAGACGTACAACGACGCCTTAGTGGTGTCCCTGACCACATCCAACATCCTCTTTAGAAGGATCATCATCGACGGAGGCAGTTAAGCGGATGTCCTGTTGCTAAAAGCTTACGATGTCATGAAGCTGGGAAGGAAAGGCTCAAGCCAAACTCGACGCTCCTAGTCGAATTTGGCGGGAGCACTTTGATCCCTGAGGGATCAGTCGAGCTTCCAAAGACCTTTGGTGAAGGGGACAACATAGTCCTGCACTTTGTCAATTTCTTAGTGGTAAACGATGACTCCGCCTACAACGTCATACTGGGAAGACCCACGATTCATGGGCTAATGGTGGTCACGTCAACTTACTATCAGGTGGTAAAATTCTCTACTCCTATGGGGGTGGGGCAAGTTAGAGGAAAACAAATGTCCATAGGGGAATGCTACCACACAACCCTATGGGGCGTGGTAAAGGGTCCCTGAAGTAAAAGGCTGTTAAAAGAGTACCAGTTCTAGGTGAGGCTGTCCATGGAACAGCACATGTGGAAGTACAAGTCGAGCAAGTACTCAGGTCCCAAAGCGCCAAGGCCGATGCTTTGGCAAAGTCAAAGATCGTCTGCGAAACTAAGGCAGACAAGACCGTGCTAGTAAAGGTCCTAGACGAGTCTAGCATCCCCGCCAAGCTGCTGCACGGAATTGGCAAGGCAACACCAATTTTGCCTACAACAATGAAATCCTCCATGTTGGGAGTAGTTAAACACTTGAAAAAGTACTTTCAGTAGATTGTATTTCATGTTGTTAATGAATAAAAGTGCTATTTTTCTCATTCTGTCCATCTTAATCTAAGTGTTATTGATTTTATTTTCGTAAACTTAAATTAGGGGTATACGAGATAGAGAAAAAAGCAGAAAAAAGTTCATCATTTCATTCAAAGTAAAAAGCTCCTGGGCTACAATCTACAGGGGAAAGTAAAGACTGCAAAATAAAATGGAATGGGAAGTAAAAGTCATCAAGGCCCCCAGAGCTGCGCCTGCTGGAAGATGGTAGGATAGGTCCAGCTTGAGCAGCTGCTGTCCTAGCTGGTAGAGCCTCACATCTGTCGGGCACACCTTGAAAGATACCGGAGTCGTAGCAAGCAGCTTGGGCCGGATCACTTGGAAGTCCGGACTCGAAGGCTGGCAGGGAAGGGTCGACAACTCTTTCCGCAGTGCTGGAACAAAGAGACGGAAAGAGAGGAATGAGGTTGCAATAGTTAACCCCCTCTTGGATTCGGTCTAGTGCCTAGCCAATAGCAGCCTCGCCGGCGTTGTTTTCCAGAATTACAAATGCAGGAGAACCTACCACAAGGTTAGCTAGATAGGCGGCGTTCTTCAGCTTCCCTTCAGCAAAAGCCAACTCTTCTTGAAGGCGGGCAATTGTGGACAAGTCATTTAGGCGTGCGCGTGCAGCTAGATTCGAGGCCGTTTTGGCAGAGTACGAGAGTCGGCTAAGACAGCTCGAGGACTATTTAAGCTTCTTAAGCCTATGTCAGTTCCCACTCAAGCTTGTCAGTACATGTAGACAAGGAAGAGCGATTGAGGCAAAATGCATGAATGCTTGCAAAAAGAGATCAAGGTAATAAGTTAGCATGTGCACTCAAGTTAGCGTATAATTATAAGTTAGCGAGTCCCTTCTTTCAGGACCTGGGAGGCATCTCCTAGGGGAAAGGTAGCAGAAGTAGACCCCACTTCACTCCATAAGTTGGAAGCCAAAGTCTTCTCCTCCAGCGCGTCTAAAGTAGGATGGTGCAAACTCAGGGGGAAGGCTGTGTAAAGGGGTCTGAGGCCTGCACGAGCAAGTCCGAACCGGATAAGGGACATGGTCAAATTTGAGGCTTGGTCCGTAGAACTCCGGGTCCGACCCAACATCCAAGTCCTCTAGGGCTTCAGGAAAAGGAAGATCTCTATCGTCACCAGGTGGAAGGGAGCAACCCTTCGAAGTAAGGTCCATTGTATCGTCGGTTGGGGGCCTAGTAGGAAGCGAGACATTTAGCGAGTCACTGCATCAAAGGCGCGCCTCAACGAAGGCTTGTAGTCCATGGCAACTGAACAAGGTAAAAGGCGTTAACTTACATTTCCAGTATCCGAAGCATGCTAAGTTAGAAGAAAAAGTAAGCTGCATACCTGGAGCGAATCACTTCTGCGGGACGGGTGACTCCGAGTTAGAATCAGCTGGCACTGCCGAATCTGGAAGGAGGTTGTAAAGCGCCAACGAGTTCGTGGTCAGGTACTGTGCTGCGAGTGACCTCCTCGGGGTAGGTCATGACGATCTCGTAAAACTTCATACTCGGGAGCGAGGATTTAGTTTCCTGTGCACTATAAACAACACAAAAATTTTAGTATAGTGCCAAAAGATAGATAAGCCAAGGCGAAAGAAGGTATACCATATGTCCCGAAGGCAGTGGAAATTGCCAGTGAAGCTTCGGCGCCTAGAACTGCCCAAGACCCTTCTGCGAAGAACCAGCGCTCTTTCCACCCCTTCTAAAAATTGGGGTACGCCACCAAAGAAGAAAGTTTGCTTATCGGGTAAGGTAGCATCCCACGGTGACGTCAAGATGCAGGCAGAAGCGGTAAAGCGATAGAAGGTCCCTAGCACTGAAGGGACCCTCGAAGCCGGTGTATACCCAAAGGCGGTGAACACCGAAGAAGACATTCCAAGCATTTGGAGCTAGCTGCGCTAGAGCCAGCCCGGCCATACCTAAGAACTCTTGAAGAGACGATATAAGGGGACGTCGAACTCCTCTATCGAACATGGTGGTATAAAGGGCCACCTCGCCCGGAGGAGGATGTGCATATGTCTCCGAAGATAGCGGAAGCCGAAGGGTGATCTCAGCAGGAATAAGGAATTGGGTCCTAAGGCGATAAACGAGCAAGACTTTTATAAAAAAGTGCCTAAGTAACCTAAAAATTTCGAAAGGAAGTTAAACGGGCAAGACTTTTATAAAAAGTGCCTAAGTAGCCCACAAATTCGGAAAAAGTACCATAATGGTTGAGTCTTTGAAAAAAGTGCCTAAATAATCTTAAAATTTTGTGCGTACATGCATAACGGGCAAACAATAAAAAAAAAGTGCCTATATAAAGGTGAGATTTTCGAAAATATATCTAACGGTTAGCATGAAGTCGGAAAAAGGACGGTACGTACTGAAAAAGTACTCGACGGATGCTCTCCAAAAATCCAAAACACAAAGCAAGTCTCCTCCCACACTTTGAAAAAATCGAAAATACTAGGAAAGTGGGAGGCAATTTTCGGCCAAAGCAGAGTAAAAAAGAGGGTGTAGTTTTGGAAGAGATTTTTTATGGAAAAGTTAGGTTATGAAAAATCTCTAAAGGATAAATATTTTCCAAAAAAGAGAGGTGATTTTTCATTGAATAAAAATATTATCTTGGAAAAAATATTCTTAGAAATAAGAATATGGCCATTTTAATATAATTATTCTTAGAATAAATATTTCTCATAACCTTAAAACTTTATTTGTTTGAATATTATTTAGGAAAAGATATTCTTGAAAAAGAATATGGCCTAAGTAGTTTTCAAGGAAATACTTCCGTAAATTGCAATAAGATAACTTTTTAGCATCTCGAAACTTCGAAAAAGAAAAAAGTGCCTCAATCTCGAAACTACTCTTCACAATCCAGCAAGCTCGGAAATGAAGAGTGGAGTAATGTTGTAAGCTAAAAATATCCCGAAAGACTCGGAAGAGGTTGAGACTCACCCGAAGGACAAATAAGCTAACGCCGACCCCCCGGGAGTCTGCCAAATGGAGGCCTCGACCCCCAGAGGGTCGGCCAAGTCTATTTCCGACCCCTTAGGGGTCGGTCACTCCATTGCTGACCCCCTAGGGTCGACCACGCCTTTTCCGACCCCCCGGGGTCGGCCAACACCTTCCCTGACCCCCCGGGGGTCATTCAACACCTTTACCGACCCCCCAAGGGTCAGCCACGCCCTTGCTGACCCCCCTGGGTTGGCCAACGCCTTTACCGACCCCCCGGGGGTTGGCCTCGCCATTTCTGACCCCCCCAGATGACGGCCTCGCCATTGTCGACCCCTCGAGGGTCAGCCTCACCATTTTCTGACCCCTTGGGGGTCGGTCGAATCTATACCGACCCCCTAGGGTCGACCCTTGCAGCCTCACCCTTCTCGAGTCCGACAACGAGTAGGTCAATTCGAGTAGATTGGCCGTGAAGGTTAGGACTCTCAGAAGATTCGATCGAGTCCAAGTAACGTTTTGAGGCGCTGCACCCCGTGGCGTGAAGGAGGTCAGGACTCTTCGAAGAGTCGACCAAGTCCAGAATCAAGACCGTTACACCTCTAAAGGGTAACAGTCAAGAGTTACGTCGGTATTCATACCCGACTTACTGACGTACGTTTCTAACGGCTGGTCAATATATCATTATAAGTAAGTTGCAGCGGTTACGAGACCAGCTGCTATGAAAGTCAAAGTCATTTCTTCTTTAAGGGGACGGATCCTAAGCTAAGTACTCTTAAGTCATTCCTAAAGTTCTAAGTTATTCTCCTAAATTTTGTTTCTGACGTAGGCATCGGAGGCCCTCTAGCTCACGTCACACCGGTGTGTCCTAATTTTGGCTTTTTGCAGGCCCTTTCGTCCTCAGTTAAACAAATTTACTGTGGATATCCGTTGACCATTTTTCGGCATCAACAGATTAATTAATAAAAAAACAAATAAGTACATATGTCATTATTTTGGATTTTGACTACTTTGGTAAATATTTTATTAAAATAGATTATTGAGTACAACTTTTATAATATTGTCAAAGCAAACATAGTGTCACGGTCCAACTTCGTTGTCGTTGCAAAACGATCGTGAAACACCTGCTCTAACCCAACGAGCAAGTTAGCCAAGTGAAAATCACAGAGCGCGTGGCACAACTGGTGCAAAATCTATGACGTGCCTCGTAAAAAGGTTTTCAAATGAGAGAGAAAGAAGGTTTTGAAATACGTTTTGTCTTTGAAAGTAATATGATAAGATGCAATAAGGGACACAACAACTAGCTTGCATTCATTACATTCTTTTGAAGCATGAGTTGCTAGCAAGCCTTCCAATAGCCAGTCAAAGGTCGGATTGTCAGAGGGGTGATGCAGAGTGCAACTGAGGGTGAATGTCGTAACCTATGTGGTTATGCCCCGTGTTAAATCATAAAGGTCGATGACTGGATTAAGTGGGGGAGGATGTCAGAGTCATAGAATATGCTCTGACAATCCATGACCTGACTAGCCATGATGTGATCGAGGAGGATGGTACATCATCCATTACACCAAGAAGAGTGTTCAATAGTGTCAGCTGAATTCATTAGGAAGCAAAGTCACGATGGTGACAAGGTGTTAGTGTCAAAAGGCTTAATGGAGGCACGATAGGGACCCGAACCATCCCGACAATGTCAATGCTCGAGATAGATTTTTGGCGAGTGGCTTTGGAGTTAAGTCTGTATGTAGCTAAGATGTAAGCTCACTAAGTTTGGTGTCAACCGAACATCCAACAGATGCTCCACGTTGGCGTATGATTCCTCACCAAAAAGACATGCATTGGGGGAATACTGAAAATTGTCCAGAATGTACTATAAGAGGAGGCTGGTATCAGCTCTCCACCAACCCTGGGCCCTATGGCCTAAGTAAGCTACCCCATGACACATGTGTGTGTCGTGGTGTGGGCGAGCGCTTGCAAGACGAGCGTCTTGGGCGGCTTTCTTCGGGAATGATAATTCAAAGATAGTGTCAGATGGTACGAGTGTGCCGACATTGCCCTCTTGACCATGGGACGGAGGTTGCCACATATAACGAGAGGCGAACCGCCATCTCACATTGGATTCTCGTGGGTCGAATAGATGCGTGTGCGAGCATATAAGCATGACCAAGATAATTTCGCTGCGTATTTAATGAAACATAGTCGAGGCCTTGAGAATATCGTTTAACGACCCGCCGAGTCATAAATTATGGGCTAATCCGAGTATGAGGCTTGAGTTCCCCTTTAAGGCTGGCCATGACGACTGTGAGATCATGGCGCCGCACAAGTCGAAGAGTGCGACCGTGACGCATAGCTCAGTTGGCACTAGTGATGCATTATCATCCATTTGATCAGTGGTTTCAGTCTCCGTAGTGCCCTCTATGTAAGATTTGGTGTCCCCATCCCCAACTTGTAAAACACATTTCTTCTCTATACATTTTATACATTCACATTTATATTTGTTGAAACCAAAGAATGATAGTAACATCTACCAATTAATATGCAACATTGTCCTTTAAAAACTCAATAATTTATTTTAGTACCTTAAAGTTTAGTTTAATAATGAAAATCGTTTATGGATGAGAGTAAAAAAAAACTTATATCTAATTTTTATAACCAATAAAATAGTAATATTTTTCAATACTAAAATTATCAAACATACCCCTATACTTTTAGATTTCTTTCAACATTGCATCTAAACTTCGAAAAGTTTCACAAAGACCCCTAAACTTTACAAATTATTTCAAAAATATCTCTACCGTTAAATTTGAATGGAAACAGTTAAAGTTTAGTTTCAAAAATGCCCTTTAACTTTAAGAAGTTTAAAAAATATCCTTGACAATTAAAACTTTATACATTATTTGTATTGCTAATCTTTTTAGAAAAATGTTAAAAGTTTATTTTCAAAATACCTAACATATTTAATTGTTTTTTTTTTTTTTTTATCTTTATACTTTTAACTTATGAATTACTTTATGTGTTAATATTAGTTGTTTAACTAATTGAATGGTAATTCTGATGTTGAAGTTAATTTCTTAATATATTTTTCTTATAATTGTTCTTAATCGTTTATTTTATGTATTTTATCTTTGTTTTTCATACATAGAAAGTAGCGATGTACGTGGAGTTGAGTTAAAGAGAGTTTTTTGACCAATCCAAACTTTTAAGTTGGTGAATCCATCAACCCATACAACCTTGTGCCTGTATTAAATTTGGTTGTGTTAATTCGGATTGTCGAGTTATTTGAACACTCGTAATAAAATGTCATTGAATGTTAGCTTAAACTAACTAATAATTTTCGACTAGCTATATTGTTAGTTGTAATATGCTTTAAATTTTCACGTTTAATGTTACATTAGCAATTGATAAAAAGAAATTAAATGTTTAAATAAATCACAATGTTACAAATAAACTCTAAATTTAGTTTTAATCTTGATCCAATATTTTTTAGGTTAATCAATCAGTTTAAGCTAGCACCCAGGCCAAGCAGAGTTACAACTCCTACCGCACTACTTATGGTGCATGTGAGCCCGACTACATCCAGGGTATAATACCATGTCTCATTGTCAGAACAAATGATACTTCAAGAGTTTTCTATTTTAAGCATTCCCAACACTCTCGTACCTAAGGCGCTTGAGAAATCATGCCCAAAGCGCCTTAACCGCTTGGTTGTCCATTAGAGACAATCTTGATGCAATGTTAAACAAAAAATCTTAATTTCAAAGCGATTATGAAGTCATTGAGTGTGACAAACCACTTAAAATGTTTTTTTTTCCATAAATTGATTTATTAATTCATAAGTAAGAGTCTGTTATTTTTAGAAATCAAGGGAGTTTTGGGGTTAATAATTAAAATGTGGGGTCAAATTCTTTATTAATAGAAAATCAAGGGACTATTTTAAAAATACCAAAACCTTGAGCCTTAGTTTTTCCCTTTCTCTTTCAATCTCTCGCTTCTTCTTCAAGAGACAACGCTTGCGACCTATCCTTCTTCTTTACCTTCGATTTCGGCTTCATCTTCTTCAATGTCTAACATGAAATGCTCGTTCTTAAATATACAAACTACTAGGCCTTTAGGGCTCAACCCTCAACACATGTTATTCTAACTGAGCGAGTATCTTAAGTGGGTTTGTATTTGTAGGAGAAGCTTTGGAAATTTTTCTTCAAGCTCGAGCTCTGTTTTGATGTTTTTGTGGGTTCAAGGACTTTCCTAGAACATTCACAGTAGACTCGAATCTAGTTTTAGTCGGTTCTAGTTGAACCAAGAGTGAGGAACTTCTTTCGGATTTGTTGCATTGCTTGCATATATAATTGTTTGATGCTAAATGTATGTCATTTAGGTTCTAGGTTATGTTGCATGCTTATCTTGTTTATTCCTTTAAGTTAGTATCATCAAGTATGTATGCTAAATAGATTCGAGAAACTAGTTACATGCTTATCTTGTTTGTTTCATTGAGTTAATATCATTATGTGTGCTGAATAGATTTGAGAAACTAGTTGCATGCTTATTTTGTTGTTTCATTGGTTAATATCATCATGATGTATGCTGAATAGATTCAAGAAGCTAGTTGCATGTTTATCTTGTTTGTTTCATTGAAATTATCATATGGTACATAAGATGAATCATGTTACTAGTTGAACTATTTTATGAGCTGAATGAGATTTATTGCATGGTGACTAGGTAATGTGAGATTCGCATGAATTATACTGTTGATATGCCTGAAAATACCTAGAAAGCATGCCTTACCTAGTTGTTTAAATGTCTTTAATGAATTGCATAAATGACATTGTTTGGATGACATGCCCTACTTGATAGAATTGCGTGTTATTGTGAGTGTCAAGTCACATACCTTCATAGAGAAAGCGTGCAGGCTAGATGACCTATGCATGTCTTCTATCCGCCATATGGTGGTTTCGTTATACCATAGGGTCTATTATGTGCATGACATGTTAAGGGGTGACCTATAGGGGTGCAAGGGCTGGTGGCTTCACACGTTATTAGGACGATAATCGCTAGAAGTGTGGCGAAACTTACCCATAAGGTTGATAGTCTACACTTAGAAACTTTGCATAGGCTGGGAACCTGATTGTCCATTCGTGTAACCTATCCGAGTAGTCTATGACGAATAGGATACGGTAGTGGAAGTTATGCATAAGCTGATTATTCCTTACCTTTATAATCTGAGTGAGAACTTACTGGTATTGAGTAACCAATGTCATTAGACATAGTTAAGTGTCATGTTGGTAGGTTGATTCACACTACGCTTGTCATCAAGCATGGAACCTGATGTATTCGGGTTGGCCCCACCGTGTCGGAGGGACCTGAGATAGCCTAGGCGACTCTAGTAATTAAACCATGACACGTAGGCACTCTACCTTACCCGAGAGAGTTTGGGTAGTAGCTTTTCAGGTCTCATAACATTGACTAGTAAAACTCTTCTACGGGTGCTGTCAATGGTCATCAAGCTCGGCAACCCTTGTGCCCGGGAGTTGGGATGTGTTACCTTTCGTTTGTGCATGTTATTCATGACTTGTGATTTATATTTGCTTTGCTTTATATGCAAATGCACTATGTGCAGGGTTTCTTACTAAGTTGTCATTCATTTATGTTGGTTGTGGATTCAAACCACAGTTACAGGTAGGCACCAGGATAGATGGCCGATAGTTGAGGATATATCTAGTGAGAACATGTCCGTTATGTTGAGTCGTGTAGTGTGTTTTTCTTTTGCTTACGCCAATGCATCTCTTTCTACATGAATTGTTGTAATAGCTTAGATTAAATCTATTTATTTGAAATCGAGATCTCGAGATCCATGTTTAACTGTTTGACTTCCTAGATAGATCGAATGTTTGTCTTACGCTTGCAGGGTTGTATTTAATGAATATCGAAATGCCTAGGTTCTTATTTACAAGTTTCACAAGTGTGAGTTTCTCCTACTTTAAGGAAACTCTGCGAAAAATTTTAGTGATTTTTTCATGCATTAGTAACATTCGTAATATAACCTAGCAGTTATGGATTGGGTCATTACATTGAGAATTTTTTATTCATCTTTAGAATTTGACATGTAATTCAAACATTTAGAAAACTAATTATTTAAATAATTCAAATTAGAAATCGATCTCACCCAATAAAACAATAATAAGTTATTATTCAAATTTTAAAAGTGAATAAATCTCTACCCGTGCTACCAGATTTAGATTTTCAAAACTTGTCCCAATAATTGTTGAATTGAAAAAAAAAAAAATCCCAACAACGATTTAATCTTGTTTTCTTATTTTATTAATCAAGAGATGATTCAAGTTATGAATTTTAAATTTCTAAAGCTTAGTTAATCAAATTGTGACTACAATCTTTCAAACTATATATGTTTATCATAGGAAAAAATATATAAAGTGAGAAAGAAGAATAATTATTTTGGATTAAGATTTTAAAAAATATATAATAATTCTTCATAGTTCACATACTTATTGAAACAAAATATTAACATTTTTCATTCAAAACATAATGGTGAAGATGTTTTAATATATATATTTTTTTTTTTTAAATGACATTTTTTTAACTTTTTAAAGTTCAGGAGCATTTTTTAAACCAAATTTTATTGGTTTCCATCTAAATTTAACGACATGAGCATTTTTTGAAACATTTGATAAAATTCATGGGTATTTTTTAAACTTTTCAAAATTTAGGAGCAGTGTTGAAAAAAAATCCCCAAGTATTAGATGTATGTTAGATAATTTAACCTAATTTTCAATTTATTGTAGATTATTAATAAAAGTTAAAGTTATACATTTTTTACGTTTATTTTTTGTTGAATAATAAATATATACATATATTGTTAGTATTTTTTTTAAAAAAAAAAACATGTGATTTTATATCAATTATTTAACAATTGTTTTTTTTTTTTTTTTTTTGAAATTTGTTATTTTTAATTGTAGAACTGTAAATCTAATTAAGTGTAGGCTAAAATGAGTGCTTATGATCAATTCTTAAATAGTTAAAATTTCATACAATTTTATTAAGAATTATTAAACTAAGAAATGAACAAATTAAAAAAATGTATAATGTTTAAGTAAAATTCATTTCATATATTTATTTATTATTATTATTTTAACTATCAAAATTCAATATATTTAAATAAGCATTTGATATACTAATAATAATACAATTATTATTGTTATGTACATGCATATTAATGCGGGTTAATGGTAGTTAAATATTTATTTGAGAATTAATGTCAATAATGATTAAATAATTAATTATTTTTTCAAATATCAATATTAGAATTAGTTGAGTGATATATTTGATATAAGAATTAATAC
Organism: Cyclanthera cordifolia; assembly: GCA_037832605.1. Lineage (NCBI taxonomy): Eukaryota > Viridiplantae > Streptophyta > Magnoliopsida > Cucurbitales > Cucurbitaceae > Cyclanthera > Cyclanthera cordifolia. The sequence goes on from JBBMEG010000022.1 coordinate 7,455,753, forward strand.
GGGGTTAAAAGTGATTATTAACTACAAAATTTAAACTAGAGATTTTCCCACCAAAAATAAAGATTACTTAGAATTAGTTTTTTTTTTTTTTTTTTTTTTGGGAAAGATAACTTAGAATTAGTTACTCGAAAAGAAATGCACAATTACACAATAATCCCTTCTCTTCCAATCAACTATGCCTCTTTTCTATCCACTTTTGTCCTATCTTTTCTTTTTAACTCCCCCAATCCTCAAACATTCTAATAGTTTCAAAGAATTGCAACATTACATTTCATTCATGATTTTGGCAAGGGTTCCCCTTTGATGAATGATTTGAAAAGCTGAAGAGCAGCTCTTGGTTTGAACAATGGAACTTCATGCCCTGCTCCTCTCACTGTTGCAAAGGTAAGCCCTTCATAAACCTCTGTCCACCCTCCCACCTTCATCATAAACAAAAATCCACATTTTGCTTTCAATTATGATCATGGGTTTTGGTTTTCATTCTGAATTGGTTGTTTTGTTGTTAATATTGAAACTTGAAAAATGCAATTCAATACGGTGAAAGTACCTGGTTTTTGACATACCATGGATACCATGGCACTTTTGTACTTAATTTCAGCTGTGAAATGGAATATCTTGTTGCTGTTACAGGCACCACTGAGTCCACATCTCCACTGAAAATCACTCACCACAATGTTGATCACCAAGTATTTGACAAAATGTCCCAGAGAAATGGAAGGTTTTTTTTTTTTTTGCTTTATTACCATGATTAATGATAGATATTATACAAGATTAAAAAGAAAAAAGAATTAACGTGGCGAGTTGGCGTAGTCGTTACGGTTTAGACTTCAGACTTAGACTCACGTGTCAAGTACATAGAAATATTAAATCTTACTGGTTTCTTGACAGTTAAATGCAGCAGGAAACATGTAGAAAGTGACTAACCTGAAAACCCACACTCTCATGCCACTTGATATCAACTCCCTGTAAATTGGAAGTATGGATGCTTCGGTGTCGTTCCAATTTCGATTCAAAATTTCGCTACACGAAAGGAAGAGGTTGTTTGTTCATGGCAACAAATATACTCATGGGCATATATGATCAATACCTTTAGTTACTTATAAAAGAAGGTGTTGATAAGAAGGTGTTGATGCAACATGGATTTACCTGCAAGCAGTCCATCTGTATGGAATTTTTGTTATGTTAGCATGCAGAGCTTTTTGTACGTCTGGCCGGTTGTAGTATATTTCTGCGTATTTCTCGGTACAAGGATCGTAGCCCGCCATTTGCCTGAATGCCTGATAGGTTCATGAAAACAACATTAATGACTTGAATCTGTTTCTACCGCTCTCATCAATAACATAATTTTGCCATTGTTTATACAAGATGATTTTTGTTTACACTATCAAAGAGAGTACAGGTACCCGGTGAGGACGGTGAGGCAATCGCATAGTACTCTGTCGTGTTACAACACTATCGTCCGAGTTGTTGCAAGGAGGTGCATAAATGTTGTACTGATCAATGTTCCCAAACTCTTTATCCATAGCATAGGTATACAAGGACTCACATTCAATCGATTCCTTTTGTCGACTAAAATCACAAGTGTTAATGAGCTCATGGTACGTCTTATCCGAGATCATAGCGTGACTCCACCAATACGTTACCGTCCCTAGGTTATCATAGTAGTTGTCCGTCACAGCATTGCCAACCTGCATTCCATTCACTAACCCTATTCAAAGTCTAATATTTACATTCACTTCATTTTCACATAGCATACATAATGAAAGTGTTTATACTTCTTTGCATTGTAGTGAATACAGGGTGAATGGCAAGTGAAAGAACAAGACGAGAGGAAAGGATAATGACCCGGAAAGGTGATAAGAGGAGGAATTTACCATGATTCCCTTGAGATGAATAGGGCGGGATGACTTGGCATTGTAGGCCAAGATTTCTCTGGCAAGCTGGGGAACATAGTGGCCAGCATAGCTTTCACCTGTAAGAAAAACGTCGCGGGACTTGTACCGAGGGAAACGGTCGAGCCATCGAATGAGGAATTCTAGAGAGTCCTTTGCTGCAACAAAGTTTATTGATCAGTCACAAGTCCATCCAGGAAGTATAATTCAACAAGAAGTCAGGTTGGAGCAAAATGCAAAAGATTGACTTTACTTCCCAAAAAGAATATATTCCGAGTACTTGCCACACTGCAATGGTAGGGTTCAACAAAGTTTTGATCATCTTTAAATATCACTTTCAACTTCTTTTTCTTTTTGAGAAAAATATCACTTCTAATTTAATTATTCAGATGTCATGTATCAATTCTTTAAAGAAAAAAAAAGGTCATAGGAACACTCAATAGATGTGCAAGGAATTTCTTATTTTTTGAAAGAAAGATGTCTTAGGAACTTATGTGATGAATCAGCATATATATATAATAATAGTAATACAAACTTTCAAAAAAAGCTATACGACAAAATGAACTTTCACTGATCCAAAATAATAATAATAATGAACCTATAATTATATAATAAGAGGTGAAACCAAACTTAGTTTCAAATGAAATTGGATACTTGCCCCCCAAGTTTCACCTTGTCCTCAAGGTCGAAGTCAGGAAAAAGTTCATTGATGTTGGTGGCTTGTTCCCAGGTGGCATTCTTCTCAGTTGTGTGCTCCCACTAAATTAACACCTCAATGGTCCATCTGTACTATGGTCCTTTCGAACCCCCAACACTCCTGCCGGTTTATTTGGAAGAGTCAAGTCAACATCCAGCTGCTTTGGTATTGGTATGACAGCTAAATTAGGGCCAATAGCCTTCCTCAAAACCGATACATGAAAGACTAGATGGATTCGGGCATCTAAAGGGAGTTTCAGCCTATATGCAATTTGTCCCACTATTCCCTCCACTAGGAAAGGTCCAATGAACCTCGGAGCCAACTTCGAATGTTTGTGAGCTGTGAGTGAGGATTGCCTGTAAGGTCGGAGCTTCACATAGACCCCATTGCCCACTGCATACCTGATGTCTAGGCGCTTGCGATTGGCGATTTGAGTCATTCGGTTTTGTGCTTTGCACAAATTTTCCTTCAACATTTTCAGCATACTATCGCGGTCGGATAACATCCTATCCACTTTCGACACTAAACTCAATTCCTTTTCATATGCGATCATCGCCGGAGGAGCACGACAATACACAGCCTCAAACGGAGTTAACTGGGTCGTTGTATGAAAGGTCGTATTGTAACTGTATTCTACCCATGGTAACCATCTTAACCATTTCTTTGGAGTGTGCATCGCAAAACACCGAAGGTAAGACTCAATTCCTCTGTTAACACCTCGGTCTGGTCATCCGTCTGGGGGTGATACGTAGTATTGCGGCGCAACTGGGTCCCGGACAGTCGAAAAATCTCTTCCCAAAACTGACTGGTAAAGATCTTGTCATGATCAGACTCAATGCTTCGGGGGTAGCCATGAAAACGCACAGTCTTCTTAACAAATACCTCAGCTACAGTGATTACGGGAATGGGTGTCGTAGAGGAATGAAATGACTATACTTCTACAACCAGTCAACTACCACAAAGATGATGTTATACCCTTCGGCTTGGGTAAACACTCAATAAGTCCATGGATATATCCTCCCAGATGCGTTCAGGCACCGGCAACCTTAGAGTAATCCTGCAGGTGTGAGTGTCAAGTGTTTTGCCTGTTGACATGTTTCACACTTTGCTATATAAGTTCTCACTCTAACTTCATCCCACTCCAATATAACTCACCGGCTGATCACTGGTACGTTTTAAGTGATCCATGATGACCACCAATAGGGCTGTTGTGAAACTCCCGCAATACAACTGTATTGTCGGTGAGGATGGAGACACCGCAACTCTCCCTCTAGAGCATAGCATTTCTCCTTGTAAGGAATAACCATCATCATTAGTCTAACCATTCGCCAAATCATCTCGGATCTTCTTTAATAGGACATCCCTTTCCATTTGTTCCACAAACACGACGAGATTCATTCCTACAATCACACTCAACATTCCCAACTCTAAGGCTGGCGATAATCGGGACAACGCATCAGTGGCTGTGTTTTCCCTTCCACGTTTATACTCAATGGTAAAGTCATAACCCACGTTTATTCCCTGCTATCACACGTTGCTCCAGCAAAAACTTCAGACTTTTCTGATCCGTACGGATGATATGAAACGTTTCCCCAACAAATATGGTATCCACTTCTATATGGCGAAAACCATCGCCATCAACTCCCTCTCATACACGGCTTTATGTCGGTGAGTCGGTGGCAACGCCTTGCTAAAGAAAGCAATAGGTTGTCCCTCCTGCATCAATACCGCCCTATCCCCAACTCCCGAAGTGTCAGTCGATATCACAAACGGTTTAGTAAAATCCGATAGCTGTTATACGGGTACGCTGATCATTGCACTCTTCAAACGTTAAAACGCCTCTTCTACACTTTCATTCCATTCTTATTTTCCTTTTTTAACGATTGTGTCAAGGGCAGTGCAATGGTTCCATAATTAACCACGAATCGTCGATAATAGCCCGTTAGGCCCAATCTTGGCTGGATCTGCTTGGGCTCCTTCTCGTGACACCAACTGTCCCAAATACTCAATTTGTAGCACCTCAAACATGCATTTTTTCTTGTTGGCCACTAACTGATTCTTCAACAAAACCTCAGCTAGGTGCTCCTTGTGCTCTTGCATCGACGTACTATACACCAAAATATCGTCAAAGAACACCAATACAAACCGACGCAGAAACTGTTTTAGAATTTCGTTCATCAATGCCTGAAATGTGGAGGGGGCATTTCACAGGCCAAAGGGCATGACCAAGAACTTATAATGCCCTTCATGTGTTCGAAAGGCCATTTTGTGCACATCACTCGCCTTTACCCGAATTTGGTGGTATCCCGATATAAGGTCGATCTTCGAAAAGACTGCCGCACCATACAACTCATCGAGAAGCTCATCGAAAATCGGAATGAGAAATTTCTCTGGTACAGTAGTTTGATTTAGGGCCCTGTAATCCACATAAAACCTCCAACTTCCATCCTTCTTCTTGACTAAAATAACTGGGCTAGAGAAAGCACTCGTGCTCGGCCGAATTATTCCTACGACCAACATTACCAGTTTTTCAATTTCGTTTATTTGGAATTGGGGATACTTGTACGGTCGCACATTCACAGGACCAGTTCTGGGTTGCAGCTCAATTGCGTGCTCATGATCACGAGATGGGGGTAATGCGTCTACAAACTCAAATACCTCATCGAATTGCTGGAAAACATCCTGCACTTCCTCAGCCACATCAGGCCCCTCCTCCATGCCCCACATACTGCAATTCCCTTCCACTAGTTCGACTCTGTTGAGTTCAATTAAAATTCCTTGGTCCTGTTTTGTCCATGCTTTCATCATAGACTTTAGCGGTACCTGAGAGGGCACCAAAGGGGGATCACCTTGCAACTGCAGCGTCCAACCTCCCATCTGGAATCTCATGGTGAGGGCTCGATAATCCATCTCTATTGTCCCCAAGGTCTCCAACCATGCTACTCCTAGGATAACATCTGCGCTGCCAAGGGGTAATGGAAAAAAAGTCATGTATAATAGTTAATTTCCCCTATGCATAAGTCTGCGACTCATACTGAATCTCCCGTGCCGAGTACAACCCCACACGCTGTGGCTGGAGCTAAGGCGATTCCCAATTTCTGAACCACCTCTTCGAAAATAAAGTTGTGAGAAGCCCCACTATCAATCAAAATGACCACTTCGCAGTTCCCCACAATGCCTTTCAACTTCATTGTTTTCAGAGAATCAATACCTGCTAAGGATTGTAACGATAGGTTGGCCAGATCGACTTTCCCTACCGGGCATGGTTCCTCCCATTCAATACTAACAAACTCGATTTCCCCATCGTTCTCTTGTATGACTTCTGAAATAATGTCATCGCCTTGTACCTCCACTAACTGTATCTCCTGAAGTTCTTTTCTACTACAACGATGCCCTGGTGTAAACTTCTCATCACACATGAAGCACATGCCTTTCTCCCTTTTTAACTAGATTTCGGCTTCCGTTAACCGCTTGAACGGTCCTTTTAGACTACTTCTCATTGACACCCAACTTGGGAATGGTTTTTTACTCTCCGGTGTTTACACTAGGACTCGCCTGGCTCGTTCTGTTAGGCGTAAGATTAAATGACTGCGACCCTCCACTACTCGACTCGAGCCACTACTATAGTGTTTGTACAAGTCATTCCACTTATACTTTTTACCGACCCTGCTCCTCCTCTACTTTTCTAAATTGCAAAATCATCTTCCACTATTTGAGTCATCATCATCTTTGATGTTAGGCCTATGTGTTATAATTTTCTCAACTCACTCTAGATCTTCTCTTTAAGCCCACTTTCAAATTTGCCCTCAAGCATTTCCTCGTTCAATTCTTTCATCCATTTTTCACACCTCTCGAATTGCCTTCAATATTCCTTCACGGTCCCTATCTCTTGTAGTATCATCAATCTCACACACTTGCTACCCTCGAAGTCGGTTGGAAACGAGTCAACAACCAATTCGAAATTCTCCTCAATTTGTGATAGTACTTTTATCATCGTCATAATGCTGCCAATCGAGTGCCTCCCCTTCCAAACACACAATCGCCAGTTCCAATTTTTCTTCCTGGGTCAACCGATTCACAACGAAGTATCTCTCCACACGGTGCAACCACCCAATCGGGTCCTCCCCATCCTCACTCTAGTATAAGTAGGTACTTCAAGCTTTCGAAGCCGTATATCGAAAAACGGCACTTCTCTCGTTGTCAGAACCCGACCCAAACCATCCCCCTGCTCAGTCAGCCCGGTCGATCCAATCCCAGCGGTCCACCCAGCTCTACCGACCCCGCAATTGCGCTGCCCAAAATCTGCCAACCTTGCCCAAAATTGAACCCGGACCCGGACACAACCGTCCAACCTCCCCTGGCCAGACCCGCACCCGTGCCTAGCAGCCCGGTGTCACGGTCGCTCTTTTCGACTCGTGCGGCTCCATGATCTCACACTCATCATGGCCAGCCTTAGAGGGAAACTCAAGCCCCAAACTCGGATCGCCCATTCTTTGTGGCACGTCGGGACGTCAAGCGAGGTTCACTAGGTCTCGACTATTCTTTTTCGAACACGCAGCGAAATTATCTTGGTTATGCTTATATGCTTGCACACGCATTCATTCGCCCCACGGGAATCTAACGTGAGATGGCAGGTCGCTTCTCGATATATGTGGCAACCTCTGTTCCATGGACAAAGGCGCAATGTCGGCACACTCCTGCTGCCTGACACTGCCCTCAGATTTCCATTCCCGAAGGAAGCCGCCCAAGACACTCGTTTAGCAAGCGCTCGCCCACACCACGACGCACGCATGTGCCATGGGGTAGCTCACTTGGGCCACAAGGCCCAGGGATGGTGGAGAGCTGGCACCATGCCTCCCCCTATAGTACATTCAGGACTATTTTCAGTCTCCCACCAATGCATGTCTTTTTGGCGAGGAATCATGCACCAGCGTGGAGTGTTCGTCTGATGTCCAAATGACATCAAACTTGGCGAGCTTACATCTAGCTTCATACGGACTTAACTTCAGAGCCGATCTTCAAAACTCCCTCTCGAGCCTTGACATCGTTGGGATGGCTCGGGGACTCATCGTGCCCCCACTAAGCCTTGACACTAACATCTTTACATCATCGTGACTTTGTTTCCTAATGTATCCAGCTAACACTATTGTACACTCTTCTCGGTGTGATGGTTGATGTGCTGTCCTCCTCGGTCACATCATGGCTTGTCAGGACGTGGGCCGTCAGAGCATATTATATACTCTAACACCCAGCGTCGCGCCCGCGCCCACACCTTGCAGTGTCGCGTCTTATTCACTACTAAGGACATTCAAAAGGCTTTAGAACTCTCCCTTTTTTCTCCAAGAGAATACAAGTTGTAAAATTGCATAACCCTAAATCCCTAATTTATGAGGTTTATATACCTCTCCCTATTTCAAAAGAAATAAAAGGAAATAAGGGAAAATAACAATAATAACATCTAAAAGATATAAAAAACATAAAGTAAAATAACAAAAGGTAATTTACAATATGGGTGGGCCATACACTTGAACCCATTCTCTCTTTTCAAAACCTTCAAACTTGATTGATCTCCTTTGCCTTGTTCTTCCGAGAACACACCCGTAAAGCCAGGGATACATCAGAGTTATACTAATGTATCTTCGTAATTGATGAAAAAATAAGCTAGAAATGGAACTATATGAATTTGAAACTTTGACCTTTCAGTCTATATTATAATTTTCTCATCCAATTTTTTCTTGAAGCTAAATGGCCTTCTAATGGGTTGTTCACTTGGAAGAGTAATTTGTGGGGAAGGTAATTATTGGCAAAAGGGATCGCTGGAAAATTATTTCTTCTAACTGGCTAGCTCGGACGCCTTTGTTAAGGCCAATTACAAAGACAATTATTGACCCTCAATTATTGACCTTCCAGTTCGAATGAAAGATTACTTTGATGGAAAGCTTCGTGGAGTTCAAATGTTCCAAACAAGGTTCACTTTTTTTTATTTGGCGTGCTTTTCACAGCTTTTTTCCTTCCAAGATTAATCTTTTTAAGAGGAAAAATGGTTGCAATTGGCCTGTTTGTCCTTGTTGTATCAAGAAGGTTGAATCGTCCTTTCATGCCCTGTGGAAGTGTAAAATGGTTCAAAATAATTGGCGTTTATCTCCTTTTTAGGAGCTGGCTTTGTTGAGTATATTTCTGATGTTTCTAATTTTTTTATTATGGTTTTTTGAGAAGCTTGATAAAATTAATCGGAGGTTTTCTCTATGATGTGTTGGAAAATTTGGTCCAATTGAAATGTTATTATGTCTTTGGAGAGGGGAGATAGCTGCAGTCTGATGAGTATGATCCCAGGCCGCTTGAGAATATTGTCTTCAGTATACTTAGATTACATGGCGCCTCAAAAGGTACTGGAGCTCAATATGATGGGCGAAAGAGACTTATTTCGTTAGTGGTATAGAAACCCTCCTTCATCTGAGAATGTTAAACTTAATACTGATGTGACAGTGTTGTTGGGAGATGGGAAAAGTGGAATTGGGGCAGTAATGAGAAATGCTCACGGGGGAAGCCATGTTTTCTTTTTGCAGGCCTCTGGTTGGAGCGTATGAGGTTGAAATGGTTGAAGCGTTCGAAATTCAAGGCAGGCTCGAGATTGCTTTGGATATCGATTTTGGTAGAGTGAAGGTAGAAACAGATAATCAATCGTATTGCTCAAATGTTGCAGTTTGGCACTATTTCTAAAAATGGTTGTAGGTTGATCGTTGATGACTGTTTGAAATATGTAGATTGACGTTTGTGGCTTTCTCGGTGTGACGCGTGCGAATGGTTTAGCCATGGTTTATCTCGCCTTGCAGCGGAGGAGGGTGTCCATTCCCAATACATGGAAGACGTGCCTGACAAATGTTAGAAGGGTGTACAACCAACATTTCTCCAGAGTCAATATATCATGGGTTGGAGCTTTGAATTTAAATTCTTAATTATTACTGTCAATTTTGTATCAATAAAATAAAATAACTTCTCTTCCAACTAGCATGGCTAATATATTCTTATCCTGTAAAAATTAATTCATAAATCAAGTGTTCATTAGACAAACAAAATTGAAATTCAAGAGCAGATGAAATAAAAATTAAAAGTTTTTTCCTACCAATTTCTTGTACTAATATTGTAAGATCACAGAATAGGTCATATGATAATATTTGAATTGCACAAGAACTAGTATAATCATCCATAGATTTAAAAATTAATAATAAATAAGATAAAAAGTTTGTACTTTAATCAAATAAAATAAAATAATCTACTATGATTTTTTTTTTTTTTTTTTAACTACTAAATACAACGTTACAAGTTTAAAGAATTTACAAAGAACCAACAAAAACTTAAAATTTAATTGAATCGAAATATAATTTAACTACTTTACACAAATAGATGGAAGAAATTGGAAATTTTAATTTTGAGGGAAATGACACAATAAAGTAAATTATAAATTTAGTTCTTTAACTTAGAATTTTTAGTCGTATGATTTAAAAATTTAGACTATAGTTCTTATGGTTGAAAAAAAATCTACAATTTAATCTCTATAGTTTGAAAAATTAAAATTTAATCTTTAAGATTGGACAAATTCAAAAAAATAATCTATGTCCTTCATGATTTTTGGTAAATAAAATAATAGAAATTAGTTATTTATGTTTAATAATGAGAGTATGATTGAGTAATTGATTGAACAAAAAAAACACTATTTCGAATATCAAAACTTACATCTACGTACTTAAATTACATACGATCTACGAATAACATAAATTATCTTTTAGATTTTATCAAATTACATAACAATTAAATTCTATTTATCTAAATCATAAAAATTTAAATTATATATTTTTTCAAACTATCAAAACTAAATTTTATATTTGGACTTAACTCAACACTATAAATTATTAAAAAACTTTAATTTATAATTTATATATATTATATATATACACACACACTCTGGAAATAAAATGGGAAGAAGAATAGGTAGTGACAGAAAATGAGTGGAGGAGATTGGATAACGTAGTACAAGACAAAGAACCATCAAGACAACTACTGATTTACTTGCGCTGCTACATAAAATAATAGTGCAATCCAATGCGGTTGCGTTTATTCTATTATAATGCGCCGACTGATCCTGGTGGTTCATTACTTTGACTTTCTTACATTTATCAATATTGTTGACGTACGCTCACGGTAATCAACGGTGCCGTGTTCAAAAAAACAAACAAGCTATTGGTCAACTATTGGAAAATATAATTTTACTAAATGTTTTAATTTTTTTTATGAAATTCATGGTGAAGTGACAATTCATATGCTCTGAGCGCTGTAAATCATTTCATTTCAGAAATAAATTTGGAGTATGTATTAATTATTTAATATATGGTTAAATTATTAGTTAAATGAAAAAATTGAAATGGGAAGAGAGAGTACCGGTTCGACGGTCACCGGTTTGGAGCAAGTCAGAGGAGCGGTTGGTGTAGGAAAATCCAACGCCAGCCGGAGTTTCAAGGAACAGAAGGTTGGCCAGTGAGTTCCATGAGAATTTGTTGGGGTCTAGCCCACTCCCCTTCTTCTTTACTCTAAATGGCCCAATCTCTTCCGAAGCTCCGTAGGCTATGGAAGAGCAACCCGGACCTACCAACCCAAACTCAACTTATTATCATCATCGGCTAATAAATGTCTCCTTCCACTCCATATTCATATATATCTTCAGTTAATTGAACTACTTAAACAATGTTTGAATTGAGATTTTAAAAATATTTAAAATAATTATTACTTTGAATATTTAAAATTAATGATCGTAATCAAAGCTTGTTTTAATATAGATTTAAGAATATTTAGAATTAAATTTTATTTTGAATATTAGAAAATAATGATTTCAGTTAAATATTTGTTTAGATATAATTTTTAAAAATATTTAGAATTAGAACTTATTTTGAGTATTTAAAAGTAACGATTGCAGTCAGATATTTATCTCGATGAAGTTTTTAAAAATATTAAAAATTAATATTTATAATGAAAATTTATTTTTACTATTTAAAAATATTGATTGCAGTAAAAAATTTGTTTTAATGTAGTATTTTTTAAAAATATTTAATAAATACTACTTTTAAATAAGGAATCCAAACATACGGTAAGGGCGCGTTTGGCAACGGCGTGTTGGGATGGGAAGGGATGGGAAGGGATGGGAAGGGTTATTAAAACGGCGTTTGGGGAGATGGGTTGGGGTGGGAAGTGT
>JBBMEG010000022.1:7467685-7480908 GCA_037832605.1 Cyclanthera cordifolia
ATTGTGTAGGTAGAATTGTTTTGCATCATCCTTATCTATTTTGTTGTATTATTATTTCTTCTTATTTATTTGCAAAAGTTTTATATTTATATTAATTAAGAGTTTCTCAATAGAATATTATTTTAAAACCCTATTCACCCCCTCTAGGGTTGACATACCTATCCAACAAAATCTTACTTGATATCGGCCAAGGTAAGAGAAACATATTCTTAACTTGAGATCTCGTGAATATTTATGAGGATTTCTAGGGCATTTGGTTGTTAAACTACAATGATCTTATTTTTATTCCATATGACTAGTACATGTTTTCTATGATTGTTGACCATGCTATGATTTGTTTATCTTACTGAATTCTGCTAAGAATCCATGTTCGACAAACATATTACTTATGTTACACATGTCATTCTGTTTTGCAAGCATTATGTGATTAAATGTCTTTTGATTATGATAATCTATAAAATCCCACGTTTGTTCATTCATTGTAAGACCTGGTAGGCAATTTGAGAATCAAAGATATCCATGCATGCATTCTATTTTATATAAGACATGGTAGGCAATCCGAGAATCAATGGTACCCAGGTACATTGTTTCTTTATAAAAAGTCTTGGTCAATAATCTTGTTGCATAGAATACCCAGGCCACCACTACATACTATTCTATGACCGAGCAGGAAAATTCCTTTTAAAGGTTACCCCGTCGACACTATTTAATAAATTATTATCTATTCCTATTTCATTTATCACTAATGATCTCATTCATGCTTATATTGATCCCAAGTTATGGATCTTTGTTGGGTTTAAATAACTCACCCTTTTTCTATGGGCTTTCACAAGTACACACGGGTTTTACCAAAATGGTTGATTAGGAGCTATGAGGACCATAGGCTTGTCGTGTCATTACTTTTAATGCATTCGAGTTTAGGGTTTAGGGAGGAGATTGTTCAAGATCATCCACAATAATAGTCGATCCTACTCAACATAAAGACCCGCCAGAATTAATTAGAGGTGTTCATCAATGTAAGTAAGGATTTATCAATAACAAATCAATCATCTAGTGTGTTACATGTAGATTAATTTGATTAATCAATATAATTAGTTAGATTAATTATTGTAAATTTTTTTTATCGTCAGGCGCTTATGCTCTATTTAATGCATAATTCTATGTTCATGTGGAGACATGTTAGTGAGGGTGCCTATATAAAAAGAGTTTTGCATAAGATAGAACCATAAATACTTTGATCTATCTATAAATTATGTTATACACATTGATCAAATATTTCACTAGGATAATCATATGCTTGTATGATCTTTGTAATAGCCCGAGATTTCGTCTTCAGCAATTAGTGAGGGTTTTTAGATTTATCGGGACTCTCAAGAGTTGTGTTTTAAATTAATTTGGTCTATAAAGGACTTAAATGAGTCATATCCGATGGCGTAAAGTTGGAATTTGGAAAATGGGAGTATTTTGGTCATTTGAGGTTCCAATGGCATTTTGGTAATTAATTAGAGCTTTTCTATAGCTATATTAAGACAAAATGGCACTTTTAGGGTTATTATTCTCCAATCATTAGCCGATGCCCACTTTTTCTCTCTTTTTCATCATTTTCTAATAGTCGTCTGCAACATTGTCCCGAGTTTCTACACTAATATCCCTCAGATCCAGCTGCCATTAGTTTTCGTGCAGCATTGTCATCGAGAAAAAGGGAGCGTCTTGCTTTCCACCGTGTGTCACAGGAGGATTCACGCTCGCATCCTTGGAGGCTCGGCCAACTAGCATCCGTCGTTTTCGCACGTGTAGCGTGGTATTTCGTGTAGCCGTCGTTAGGTCAGCTGTAGGCCAAACTTGGAGTGTCGCATGTCGTCGTCGTAGACGAGCCTTCGTTTCCATGTCGTTGTTTTCATGTAGTAGTCTGCCAATGCGAAGCTGAGGAATTCATTTGAGCCTGTCAACGTGTCTGAACCTGTCAGCATGTTCCGAACCAAGGTTCACCTCTCTTGAAACGCCATGTCACTCTCGAACCTAATTATTATCCCCTACGCGTCTGTTACACGCGTCGGCGCTCTGTTTCACACGCAAATGACTTCTCCACCAAGCGTCGTCGTTGTCGTTTTTGCCCAAAAATTTCAATATATTGTATTTTGGGTAATTTCGTTGCTATAAGTCTGGTATTTATAGTATAAGGTGCTATTTTTTATTCGTTAATGGTGTTTTGGCCCAATTTCAGTGGAAAAGTCCTATGAAGCTACAATTTGAGATTCTTCGAGCTTGATTAGTGGAATTCAGCTAAGGTAAGGGAAACGTATCCTTAACTTGAGATCTTGTGGTAATTATAAGCATGCTTAGGAACTTAATTGGTATTATGAGTTACTAGTGCCAAGTGAAGTATTTATGGAAAATTGTATGTTGTATATGTGCAATGCCCGATTGAATGACTCGTATTAATGAATTGTATTATGAATCTTGTTAGGTAAGCATGTTAATTATAACACATAATGTTTGTATGTGAGCATGTTTTATTGTATTTGCCTTGTTAGCATGTTGCCACTATTCTCTATTTTACTTCATTATATTATAAGACCCGGCAGGTGAATCCTTTATGTGATACCTGGGCATATCTTATTTACACCACTAAGACTCGGCAGGTGAATCAGTATGTGATACTCAAGCATACCTGTATTTACACCACTAAGACCGGCAGGTGAATCCGCTACATAACTTATTTGCATTACTAAGACTCGGCAGGTGAATCCATTACATGATACTTGTGCATAACTTATTTACATTACTAAAACCCAGCAAATGAATTTGTTATGCCATACCATGGTATGCCCTCAATTACATTGCTAAAACCCAACAGGTGAATCTGTTATATGATACTTGGGCATACTTTCAATTATATTACTAAGACCCGGTAGGTGAATTCGTTATGTGATATATGAGCATGCATGTTATTACACTATTAAGACCTGGCAAGTAACCTTGTCACATAGGGTACCCAGACAAGCTATCTACATTGATTGTTTTTATTCATTGATGTGCTCTTATATACTACTAATCTGATTCATGCTTATACTGATCCAAGTTATGAATCCTTATTGAATTTTCGCGAACTCATCCTTTCCACTATGGATTTTCACAGGTACGCACAGACTTTATCAGGATGACTGATATGGAGCTAAGAGGACCATAGACTCGTGTCTTTACCATTTATACATCATTTCCATTCTGCATTGATTTATTGATAGAGACATGTGACTTTTTACATTGATTACAATGTTTTAAGATTTTGAACTGGGTATCTGCCTTATTTATTATTTATAAAGCAGTTATAATTTTTCATTCAACGCAAGTACTATTCAGCATGTCTCAGGGTTTTAAAGGTCAATTTTTTCATTCATCTAGGGTAGAGGCCTAGATGGGACCCTAGTCTGGGTTGGGCCTTTACAATTTTAATCTTGAGTGAGTTGTGAACTTCTGCTTTATAAAAGTGTCATTTGAAGTGTATGGGTGAGGCCGGCCAAACAACATTGGGTCAATGTCTCCTATGTTGGGAATTTTCGTAGTGAGTGATTGAGAACGCAACAGTACAAGATGGAATTCACACCTTCCATATTATTAAGGAAGTAGAAGAGTTGTTCCCTTAAGAACTGATTTCGAGACTTGAATAAAGGATATA
The DNA here is from genome assembly GCA_037832605.1 of Cyclanthera cordifolia. Taxonomy (NCBI): domain Eukaryota; kingdom Viridiplantae; phylum Streptophyta; class Magnoliopsida; order Cucurbitales; family Cucurbitaceae; genus Cyclanthera; species Cyclanthera cordifolia. The sequence continues at coordinate 7,471,362 of JBBMEG010000022.1, forward strand.
TGCCACTCACTGACCCGAGAGAATAATGGTTTATAGTTGGACCATAAATATTTTGTTCATTAGAAGAATTAGTGGCACTTAAGGAGAAATATGTAATCCCAAAAGTAGAACAATCTCTAGTCCCAATTGTTCATTACGAATAAGCTCCTGAATGATCATATGGTTGATGATCGATTATATTCGTGGACATAACTTGTCCTATAGTACGAATAGAGATTGAATCGCAGGTCGTTTAGTTTTCAATCGTTCCCTCCAATAGAGAGGGCAATGATTTTCAAAAATACTCATTAAAGGAAGAAGGAAAAAATATTTATTAGATAAATATTTTAGAAGATATTCTTCAACATCCTTTAATATAATATATTAAAATATATTCTTTTCTAGCTTGAATGTCAAACCAAGGCTATAGATAGATGTTCTATGGGCTCTCTATTCTCATCTCATAACATAGTAAGAATGCTCTTTTAATAGTTGAGAACTCTCACCTCTCTATTGTCAATGTGTTAGCAAGGAGACATAGCTTGGAGGATTTGAGAAGACCAATCAAGTAGACCACGTGAATCTAGATCCTACTAAGTAATAAAGACCGAGAAGAATTGATTAGAGACTTCAATCAATGTAAGTATTTATGTTTTATAACGAACATATCACCACAAAAGTTTTGCATGTAGCTAAATGTGTTAATTAATTGGATTAATTGTAAACCACCCAACATTTTCGTCGCGTTTATATTGCATGTATCTCATCCACTTCCAACATCAATAAGGGTGGGAACACTTATTAAGCAAGAGAAAGGGAAAAAAATTTCAGATTTTGAAGTCGCACATCTTTCGTATTGCTAGTTCTTACACTCAATGAAGAACCACACAAAAACCTACTAAGAGGGAAACTCGAGCTCCCACACAAAGAATCGGGAACGAAGCACGTTCAATCAATAGACAATTTTTGCAAGAGAAGAGAAAAATATGATTTCGAAAACCATAAATTAGAGGACTTTTTGCAAATTGCAAGTCACAAGGAGATGGGGAAGGAATTAGGGCTTACGTTGTAACTTATTGCATAATAGTTTCTAGGTTTATAAGCCCTAATAAATGTAACCCTAAGGTGACGCTAGTGTTGAATTGAATTTACACCAAACAATGAAATTATTGTGTCACAAACCCTTTCGGTAATGTCCATTCAATGAAAAGTAACACAGTTCATTGAAAAAAAATGGTTAATATTTAGTTTTTGTAACTTTAAAAATTAGGATATCTATATCTATATATACATATATATAAGAAGACAGATTCAAAAACTAAAAATTTAGGTCTTATTTGATAATCTTTTGATTTTTCATTTTTCATTTTTGAAATTTAAGGTTATATTTACCTAAATTCTCTACGTATGTAACCAAATTCCATAATCAAAACAAGTATTTGGAAACTATTTTTTGTAGCTTTCAAAGTTTGGTTTTGTTTTTAAAAACCCAAGTAAGATGTAGATATCAAAAATCATAAAAATTATATGATGAAATAGTAATTATATGGTTAAATTTCAAAAACTAAAAACAAAAAAATGAAATGATTATCAAACGAACCTTAGTTGTGTAATTCGATAGAACTAAAACTATATTTCATTTCAAAAACTAAAAATTTAGGTCCCATTTAATAATTATTTGATTTTTCATTTTTGGTTTTTGAAATTTAAGATTATATTTACCTAAATTCTCTACCTGTGTAACCAAATTTCATAACCAAAACAAGTAATTGGAAGCTATTTTTTTTAGCTTTCAAAGTTTGGTTTTGTTTTTAAAAACACAAGTAAGATGTAGATATCAAAATCATAAAATTATATGATGAAATAGTAATTATAGGGTTAAATTTCAAAAACTAAAAACAAAAAATGAAATGATTATCAAACGAACCTTAGTCTGTGTAATTTGATAGAACTAAAACTATATTTCATTTCATCCTTGATTATTGGAGAACTAAGTATGTAAAATTAACGTTATGCATAAATAGAATAATGTTTTTATTCAACTAGTTACTTGACTCATACTATCATTGCCACATGAACAATATAAATGTTTACATATATATAGTTTGTCAACTATCACAATCAACGATGCTTTTAATTTTTAGATTTTTTCAAATTGCAGGTATTAAATTTTTTTTTTTTTCAAACATAAAAGACTATTCTAATTCTAAAAGGCATAAGAATTAATTAAACTTTTAAGAATCAAATTTATGATTATAAAAAATAAAATTCATAAAATTTAAGAAATAAAGAACAGAGGACATTAAGAAAGTTAGGGAGGGGATAACAAACTCTATATAGAAGGCATCTACTATTACATGTGACGCTGGTGTTGAACTGGAATAATACCAAACAATGAAACTAGTGTGTCAGTTTTGAGATCCTAATGAACTCAATAATAACAGCACGTACAGTTGTTTTTTTTTTTTTAGAACGAAGCTCCTTTTTCTGAGTTGAAGCGTTATTTTGATTACATGTTGTGGTAAAATTATCCTTTTGTATAGCGAAGAAAAGCAGCCTCTCAGTCTCCAACGGCCTTATTAATTTATTTAATACAAAACCAGGAGAAGACTGACCATTTCCATATTTCTTTTTTTTTTTTCAATAAATAATCGAAGCCCTTTACTTTTATCCAATTTCTTATTCCTACCCACGTCCTTCTATGTAAGATCCGTCGACATTGTAGAACATTTTCCTGCACAAACCAAAAAAAAAAATCCCAGAAAAGCTTCACAATTGGATGACCCAAAAGAAAAAAGCTTCCAATTCGAGGAGCCTTCACTGCTTGAGCTTCTTCTCTCTCAGATTTGCAGATTCCCAGCTTCTTCAACTTCAGCGTATGTTTTTGTTTTGTTCTGTAACTTCTTTTTTTTTTTTTTTTTTGTGGTTTATTTCAGTCTTCTGGGTCTTCAGCTTAATCAGATTGGTAGTTTTTTAGTCTGAAATTTCCATGTCTTTGTTGATTGTTTTTTGAACTGTCTTCTTTCTTTCTTTCTTTCTTTTATTGACTACTTTTTCCTTTTACCTGATGCTATTCTGTTACTTAAAAACCCTTTTCCCCTTTCTTATTAAAGTTCAACTTGGTTTCTGCAGGGGTTTGAGCTTAATTTGTTGAAGGGCTTTGTTTGGTTTTTTGGTTTAAGAGTTTTCTGTGTGCTTGTTGTTTGCTTTCTGGAATATGGTGGAGTTTGAGTTTTCTGATTCAGAGTTAGGAGGAGAGGAACAGCTGATTGCTGCTGCTAATTTCATTATTAAGGCTTTGAGTTCAAACATAACCCTTTCTGATGACGCAAACAAGGTTTTGGCTGATCTTTGCTCCAAGTTCTCTTTACTAACCACACAGAATCGCCAAACTGGTGTGGTTGAAGTCGCAATCGAAGAGGCCGAGGTTGGGGATGTTGAAGAGATTGAGAGTAGGCTTAGTGTAGTTCAGGAAAAAATCATGGGTTGGGAGGCTGATCAATCTATGATATGGGACTCCGATGCACCGAATGAAGCTTGCGAATACTTGAATGCGGCGGATGACGCTTGGGAATTGGTTACCAAGTTAGAGAGTTTGTGTTTGAGTAAAGATGAACGCGGTTATGAACTTTTGAGGAAGGCGCATGATGTTCTCCAAACGGCTATGGCAAGACTTGAGGAAGAGTTTAGGCACTTGCTTGCTAAGAGTTGCCTTGAATATGAGCCTGATAGTGTAACTTCCCACATTTCGCCGGAAGATTCTGTGGAGGATGGATCGAAAAGCTTACATCGGGACGAATCTTTTGAATGTTCGGTTCAGGCTCAGAGTAGCAGTGTTGGGAGAAGTTTAGAGAATACCATCATTGATTTGGTCAATCCGGATGCAGTTATTGAGCTCAGGGGCATTGCAAATGTGATGTTCAAAGCTGGTTATGATCAGGAGTGCATCCAGGCTTACATTCTTCCTCGTCGGGAGGCTTTAACCGAGTGCCTATCGACTCTTGAAATGGAAAAATTGAGCATTGAGGATGTTCTGAAAATGGATTGGGTTACCTTGAACTCAAAGATCAGGAAATGGAACCGAGCAATGAAGAGATTTGTTAGGGTCTATCTGCCCAGTGAAAAATGCCTTTGCGATCAAATTTTCGGGGAGGAAGGACTGGTTAGTTTGACTTGTTTTGTTGAATCATCAAAGGCATCAATCCTGCAGCTTCTGAACTTTGGCGAGGCTATGGCCATAGGCCCTCATACGCCAGAAAAACTGAATCGCATTCTCGAAATGTATGAGGTCGTGGAAGAGCATCTCTCCGATATTGACTCGTTATATTGTGATGAAGTTGGTTATCTTGCTAGAATTGAGTATCATGATGTTCTAAGTAGTTTAGGGAAATCTGTGAGAGCGACATTCCTCGAGTTTGGGAAAGCTATAGCAGCAAACTCATCGGCAAACGCATTTGCTGGTGGTGGAATCCATCATCTAACGAAATATGTCATGAATTATCTTATGATTCTTGCTGACTATCGTGACTCTCTCAATGTGCTCCTCAAGGATGATGAAGACGTATATCCTAATTCACAATCATTCTCTATGAATTCAACTCGAGAAGAAGAAAAAGAAGACGAATTCTCCCCAATGGCTCGCCATTTTCGCTCGGTTACTACAATTCTGGAGAGTAACCTTGAAGAGAAAGCAAAGCAGTACAAAGATCCTGCTCTACAGCATTTCTTCTTGATGAACAACATACATTACATGGCTCAAAAGGTTCGTGGTTCGGAGCTTATCCAGATATTCGGGGAGGATTGGGTTCGAAAACATAACAAGAACTTCCAGCAGCGTGCGGTAAACTATGAGAGGGCTAGTTGGAATTCGTTACTCTCATATCTTAGGGAGGATGGGATACCAAATCACGGTTCTAATTCCATGTCAAAAAATGTTCTGAAAGAGAGGTTGCGCAGCTTCAATCTTGCATTCGAGGAGATCTACAAAACTCAAACCTCGTGGATCATTCACGACTCTCGGCTTCGAGAGGACCTGCGAATCTCGACATCGCTGCGGGTGATCCATGCATATAGAGCATTCTTTGGAAGATGTAATAATCATGTAAGTGACAAGCTTATCAAGTACACTCCAGATGATTTGGAGGGATACCTTCTAGACCTCTTTGAGGGGTCACAAAAATCACTGGCCAGCGCCAACAGGAGGTGATTTCCAAATTCAGCTGTGCTATTAAAGTTTCTTTTAACTGATTCATCCTTATAATTTTTTGTTCCATCTTAGTATTATAATAAAATTACTGGTTTAAACTTTAAATTATATAATTTGCTTTAAATAGGAATTGTGATTCCATAAATTTTTGTCCTTGCTTCACATGACATATTATTTTGTAAAAATACCATTTTTTGTATTATCAAGATTTAGAGAACTATATGTAATAAACTATTTGCGCTAATTATTAATTTGGAAGAAGGTTAGAGTTTTAAAAAAAATTAAATTTAGTTCCTAATAATTGAGTACAAATTGGGGGAGGGGGATCACAAGCCCTCAGAATTGAGGTTGGTGTTGAACTAGAATAATGTCAAACAAATAATGAAACCACTGTTTCACCAATCATTCGAGTGAAAAAAATAATAATAATAATCGACTAGATAAATTTTAAAGACTCGTCATGAAATTCTCTGCATTTGTTAGGGCTCAATGACGATTCTTTTGAAGATTCGTCGGTGAGCGATCTTGGGCACCAATTGGTGTGTTCTCGGTGGAGAGTGGTAGGTGGTCGTTCTTGGGCTCGGAGACGAGCAGAGTGGTGGGTGGATGGGGGAAGCTTCGAATGGATTTATCGGAGCCTTTTTACCATAATTTGGTGTGAGGGAAGCCATTCCTAAAGGTTGGAGTGTGGTCTTGGTGTTGGAGGAAGTATTGTGGGCCCAAAAGCCTTGGCCCGAGAAGGTGAGTGGGTGTTGGAGGATATTCTTTTGCGTGATGTTTGTTTACGCGGTGGGTCATAGTATGTCCTGGATTAGTCTTAGCTTCATTTTGTGGATTGAGCTTGGTTTAAACACCCGCACGTTTGGCTAGAGAAGGGTTAGGATGGATTAGGAAATGTTAGTAAGTTGGTGTTTGATATACAAAATTTAGATAGAAAGATTAAAAAGTATGTGTTTGGGATGTAGAGTTGGAAAGGATAAAAGTTATAGGATATAATGGGATAGAGATTGTTTTTTATAAAATAATTGAATATAATTAATACAATTATTTAAAATTGATTTTTTTTTTCTTATTTCAAATAATAATTTAAAAAAAATATAACATTTTTTAAGTTTATTTATTATTTTTTATATATATTTAATAAAAAAATTTAAAAGAAATGAAACAAAAAGTGTATCTTGTTAAATTTAATATTTAAATAAAATTGTTTATTGTTTTTTATGTATACAAAATAATTTTTTACCAAATACTATATTGACTTTAAAGGTTCATGGTTACATTTATGACTTAAACATTTATTTTAGAATATAGAATAATTAGAATTAAATATTTAAGAGTAATTAATATATATATATATATATATATATAAAATTTTAATTCAAATTTCAAAAAATTTAAAATTGTTATAGACAATTAAAAAAAAGGACCACATATAAAATTGCAGTAAAAAAGAAAAAGGAAAGACACGAAGCAGGAAAAAAATGAAAATAAAAGAAAGAAAAAAACGAATTGAAAAGGAGAAAGAAAGAAGAAAAAAAAAAGTCGTGTTGACCTCACGCTCCGTGTTCGGCTGGGTTAATAACCTGCCCCCAAACACAGGGATGGGAATCCTTCACATCCTTTCCCACCTCAACCATGCTATTTTATGGATGTCAAGTGGGGAGTTGGGGATAAAGCCCCTTGTTCTAGGTTGATTTTTTTCCTTGTGGGTTTGGGATTAGACTTTGTCGTATGACAATCTCTTTTGGGTTTCCTTGGTGGGTCATGTTTCTTAGTTATGGAGATGGATAAGCAATTACCCAAAACTTGTTGTCAAATTCTCTTGCTATGGGAATTGATGGTGTTGAAGTCTAACCAATTGGAGTATGTTATCTTTATGATGGTCAAGACGTTGGTTAGGAAGATCGAGTTGTATATAGATGGATTGTTTCTTCCGCTAGCTCTCTTATTATGGGTGGTTACACTCCGACTTGTAGAGTCGAATTCATTCGGAGTCCTCTTGAAAAGTCAGTTGTATTTGTTGGTTTCTTAATGAATTACTTATTTACAAAAAAATAAATAAATAAATAAAGTATCATTCATACATTAAAAATTATATCTATATACTTAATTCGCCTGCTATTTAGAACTACATAGACTCGAATTACTGATCGAGATGCTAATGCATCACTAGTGTCAGCTGAGTTATACTTGCTTTGGCCAATGTACATGATCATACTCATAAAAAAGTATATCCACAAAATATGATTAAATTCATCGGATATACAGCTATGATAATGCATCACTACTATCAATTAAAAAGTAAAAATAAAATAAATAAATAAAGAAAGAAAGAGTATACGACAATACACATTAATTGTGGTAAATTTCCTAAATAAAATTAGCTTTCCACGTGGCAAATTAAAGATGGATGGAATTTATCTCTTACAAATAATATAATTCAAGTTAAAGTTTTTTATTTTTTTTTCTTTCACTTGATTTAGGAACCAAAATTTAGAGGGGAAAATCCAAGGGGGGAGGACTAGTAGAATATGATAGATGTGGCTTATTAAAAAAATAATTATAAAAAAAAAGAAAAAAGAAAAAAAAGAGACCCATTTGATTTCTTTCATGAGTGTTGACTTGAGACTCACAAAAAAATAATAATCATAATAAATCTTTTTATTTTTTCCATTTTCACACTGCTTTAGAACATTCAAATATATTTAGAAGACTTAAAGTCTTTTATTGGGAAACTTTGAAAAGTAGTTAAATCCAGAAATTAATTACCAAATACCAAAGTATAATCACTTAAAAAAATATATAACAAATATAAGTATTGAATATTGTTATATATTTACTTTATTAATAAAGTCTTAAAGCATATTAATGACAATAAATACAAATATTTTAAAATGTAATTATATTTACCATTGTTTCGTGAGATTATCCTATCAAATGCAATTTTCCTAATAAATTTTCTCCAAAAAGAGATAGTCCTCATAAAAGATGGTGCATAATATTTTTAGTCCACTCTTACTTATGGTAACATTTAAAATAAATGTAACAATAAATCATTATTTAAAATGAATATAAATGTAAAATTGATTGTGGATATCACTTGACATACTTGTGCTCTTACCAAAATTTGACATACCAAATAATATTTTCTTTTTTTTTTTTAAACATGTTCAAAAATGTCTATTAGTTAAAATGTCAGAGAGTCAAAATTGATAAAATGAAGAAAGAGAACAATAAATAATTAAATAAATAAATATATATATATATATATATATTATATAGAAATAAATCTAGATAATTGAAAGAAGAAACTTAGAGAATTCATTTGTTATTTTGATATATATTTATTAAATCTAGAGATTGAATTTGTAGTTTTTTTTTAATAAGAATTAAGGAAGAAAATAGAGAAGTGGAGGTTGTTGGAAGTTTGACGACTAGAAGATGAAAGAGATTATTAAACGAATTATTAAGTTGACGCAGATGGTCTAACAATTCTGTCAACACGACGCCGTTAAATCCACATTATTGTCCAATACCTACTTCTGGGTTTGATCTAGTCAACTTCAGTTGTGCTTTTCTATGTTGGAAAATTGTGGTGAACAAAATAATTAGAAATGTAATTGTTATAGGTTAAAAATATCCTGAAAGATTCAGAAGAGATTGGGGCCCGCACGAAGAGCAAATAAGCCAGCGTTGATTTCTGGGGTCGGCCAAATGGAAGCCTCGACCCCCAGGGGGTCGGCCACGCCAGCGCCGACCCCCGGAGGTAGGCCAACGCCCTCACCGACCCCCCTGGTATCGGCCACGCCAGCGTCGATCCCTCGGGGGTCGGCCAACGCCCTTGCCGACCTTCCAGGGATCGGCCACGCCAGTGTCGACCCCCGGGATCGGCCAAGCAAGTCCAACACCTCCCGGGGTCGGCCAAGGAAGGCAATAACCCCCCGGGGTTGGCCCTTGCAGCCTCACCCTTCTCGGGTCCGACAACGAGTAGGTCAGTCCAAGTGGGCTGATCATGGAGGTTAGGACTCCCCCTAGAGTCGACCAAGCAAGTAACATATAGAGGCGCTGCACCTCGTAGCGTCCCCGATTACAACGAGTAGGTCAACCGAGTGGGTTTGTTGTGGAGGTTAGGACTCTCCTTTGGACGAGTCGATCGAGTCCAAGTAACGTTTGGAGGTGTCACACCATGTGGCATCCCCCGTTACGACGAGTAGATCAGCCCGAGTGGGTTGGTCGTGGAGGTCACAGGACTCTCCCTCAGGAGTCGACCGAGTCCAAGTAACGCAGGCGGACGCTGCACCCCGTGGCGTCCCCGGTTACAACGAGTAGGTCAACCCGAGTGGGTTGGTCGTGGAGGTGAGG
>JBBMEG010000022.1:7481008-7496327 GCA_037832605.1 Cyclanthera cordifolia
CAATCCCATCCATCTACTTTTATCCCACCTCAACCCACCACACCAAACACCATTTTCCTAACACTTCCCACCCCAACTCATCACCCCAAACGCCGTCTTAATAACCCTTTCCATCCCTTCCCATCCCAACACGCCGTTGCCAAACGCGCCCTTAATTTAGAGTTTGACATGAAATTTAAATATTGAACAAACTAAATTATTTAAATAATTCAAATTAGAAATTAATCTCAACAAATAAAACAAAGCAATAATAACTTATCATTTAAATTTTAAAAAAGTGAATAAATTTTTATCTAAACCTGGGTTTTCAATTTTGTTCCAACAACGATTGAATTAAAAAAAAATCATTCGAACAACGATTTAATCTTATTTCGTATTTTATTAATCAACAAATGGTTCATGTTATGAATTTGGAATTTATGGAGCTTAGTTAATCAAATTGTAACTATGGTCTTTTAAATTATATATATTTATTATTATAGGAAAAAAAAAACATAAAGTGAAAAAGAACAATTATTTTGGATTAAGATTTAAAAAAAAAATATTTCTACACATATTTATTCAAAGAAAATTAAAACATTTTCATTCAAAACATAATTGTGAAGTTTTTAATATTTTTTTATAATCTAGGGTATTTTTTAAATTTTAAAAAATTTAAAAATATTTTTTAAATCAAATTTTAACAATTTTTATCTAAATTTATTTGCCAACATTTCTAAAATATTGAGTAAAGTTCACTCATATTTTTAAAAGTTAAAAAAAAAATTTATGAGCAATGTTCAAAAAAACTCCAAGTACATCAGTATCTTTAATAATTTAGCCTATAAAATTTTTAAAAGTTGGTAAAATTAAAGGGTCTATTTGGCCCACTGGGAAGGGATGGCTTAGTTAGGGTTGTGGGTTTATTTTTTGTTTGGCCCACCGAGTTAAATAAAACGGGCGGTTTAAATTGGTGAGGGCGCGTGCACTGGACGCTGGGTTATAACCCGGCGAGTAATTTTGCGCGTGAAAAACTAAATTGAAATTTAACGCATGAAGTACACGTACACTGACGAAAACACGCATCCACATTCGCGCTCTCCCCAGGAAAATATGCAGGGGCTCGCTATCTTCTCCCTCCTCTGGATTTCATCTTGAATTTTCTCTCTTTCAAGGGTTGCAATGTCGATTTTTCTTTCTTTTTCAAGGGTTGCGAAATTGATTGAAGGTTTGTTCGATGCTTCGACTGCAACCCTTGATTTCTCTCTCTTTCAAGGGTTTGCAATGGTGATTTTGAATCCGCTTGTTCTTCGATTGCAACCCTTGATTTCTCTGACTTTCAAGGGTTTGCGATGACGATTTTGTTTAGTCCTCTTCTCCTTCGACTGCAAAACCCTTGATTTATCTCTCTTTTAAAGGTTTGTGATGGTGATTTTGTTTAATCCTCTTCTTCTTCGACTGCAACCCTTGATTTCTCTCCCATCGTTTAACCTTTTTCGACTTTAATAGCGATTTGTCTCTCTTTGAAGGGTTTTCGATTGAGGTTTGTTCTGCCTTTTCGACTGCTACGGTTTATGGGATTCTCGATTATTCGGATGAAATGGCAATTGCCATTTTAGTTCGTAGTATCTTTCAAACGAAGGCTTATTTCGATTTCTGCAACGCTGATGGTGTTTTTGATAAGTATTTTCTGTCCCATTTTTTCGTTTATGTTGCTTGACGTTTCGAAATTGTTCGATTTTTGTTCTTTCCTGCCGCTTACTGATTAAATTATTTAAGCTGAAATTTATAGCTTATTTAATTATGGCCGATGATGTAGATTGTTTGTTCAGGATTTGTTCAAAAAAAAATTATGTTTTGTGGCCTATGATGTTGTATTTTTATTTCAAATTTGTAGATGAATCTAAAAATTGATTATTTCTTCTGAGGCCTTACCTGATTCGTTTTCATCAAGGACTTGTGGTTGGTTGTAAGCAAAATGGGATGTTATGTTCTCTGGTTTGATTTGAACTGTGTTTATGAATAAATTGTGGTTTGTTGATGGTTGTAATTACATTTATTACTGCTCAGTATCATTTATTACTCAACCACTATATCTTAATTAAATATGCTGATTTTTTCTTTTTTACAATCCTTAGGCCATCAACTTTAAATTTTATTTATTTTTATTTCAGTAGCATTTATTTTACTCAAATCTTTCTTTTCTGGTGTGAAGGATAATGTGATATGCATTAATTAAGAACAATCAATCACCACAATACTTCAATTTGAAAATGACTAATACTAACCCAATTAAATATGGGTTTTGTCTCAAATCTTTTTAAATATGTCTATAAATAATACATTCTGGTCATTGTTTGGCGCAGAACAATTCTTCTTCATCTCACTGGTGAGTGTAATTCTTTCAAGTGTGATTGTCAATTTTTATGTTAAGCTTATGATTGTCTTCCTAATGTTATTTCTTCTTTTGTAGCCACATCATTTGGTTGTGCAACATAAGTGAATTCAAATCAGTGACTCTAAAGAAAAGATTCAAGGTAAATTAGCAATACATTGTTGTTGTCTTTATTTTGATTATACTTTTATTTGTTAGGTATGGCATTTGAAACATTATTTTGTTCAATTTAGTAATTTGTATCAAACTGTGGACGTTTGTATTATAATTTTTTTTGTTAATCTTAGGACTGAATGGACTTGTTATCTTTTTTTGTAAAACCATCATTCTCTATATGCTTGTGTTTTCTTACCACTATTTCAATTATTAGCATTGTAAAATAAATTTTAATTCATATCGACTACAAATTTACAAATAAAAATAAACAAAAATAAACATTTAAATAAGAGAGCTTCGGGGTAGACAACCAAATAAATAGAAATCCATGATCTGAAAGCTTCAAAATACCTAGGAAAAATGTTTGTGGAATTGAGGAAATTTAGAATGAAAGCTGAATTTGAGAGAGGCTGAGAAGGGTCAAAAGCTCATTAATGACATAACTTACCAACTTCAATCAACAAATTTTAAAATGGTCAAGAATTTGAATTCTCCCCATTCTTCTACTATAATTATAACCCATTACTTTTATCATTCTCACCAAATTTCAAAACAAAACTCTATTTGAATACTATCTACTTTCAAATCCATACCCAAAAAGTAATGTATTGCCCATAAATCCTTAATTTATAAATTAGTAAATATAGTTATTTGATAATAATGGATACTTATTAAACTTATTTATGAATTCAAGTATTTTACTAAATAAAAGAATCATTTAGTTGTCTTTAAAACAAACTTTTTAAATTTTGAAATTTTAGTGACCTATGTAAATTTCATTAAAAAGCCATTGATGGGATGCATGATTCCCGAAAAAAGATAAATAGAAAATGGTAGATTGAGTAGACGTTAGTTTTGTTTCCAAATATATATACATAATATTGCTCGCGGTCGTTTATGACATTTCAACAATTACGCTATTATGTACGATAGACTTTTAAATTGAAGTTCTTAGACATATATGTTATTAGAAATTGTTTTCTCTTCTTCAATTGTACACATAATGATGTACTTGGTTGAATTGTTAAAATGACTTCAAACAACGAATATGTCGAAAATGATGAAGCCCTTCAAATTTCAAACACAAAAGTGAACGCAAGGCGACAATTGATAAAAACTTTCACACTAGTCAAAGAGTATGAAGAGTTTGTCATAGAGAAGGAAGAACTTGAACCCGTAATTTAGAGACATATGATGAGAACGATGAAATATTTTCATCAAATAGGAAAGAGTGACTGATCTTGTAGGGAGTTGACGAGGTTGGATATTATGACATTTAATAAAATATGTGGCCTACTAAGTTCAAGAGGAGAAATGGTCACCATGTTCTTATATATATGCTTGCATGATGTTAAGAATCGCATTGTGAGAACTCAAAGGGCACGCTAAAGGTAGACAATATTCAACATTTCAGGGAGGTCTTTACTACAATTTTGCAGTGTCACTACGTGCTTCTAAAAAAAGCAGAACTCATTACAAGTAATTGCATTGATTCCAGGTGGAAGTGGTTCGAGGTAAACTAACAGGTCCATTGTAAAATCATACCACTGCATGTGCTTTAATAGCGTCTAACTCCTATAATTTTCTAGAATTGTGGATGCATTGGATGGCACATACATCAATGTAAAAGTAGCACTCAAGGACCAACCACGATACTGAACAAGGAATGGTCTCAAGGACCAACCACGATACTGAACAAGGAATGGTCATTTATCCACCAACATCCTAGGTGTTTGTTCTCCTGGAGGCGAGTTCATTTTCATTTTAGTTGGGTTTCAGGGGTCTGCAGCTGATTCTAGGGTACTTCGAGATTCTTTAGCATAACCGAACGGTCTAAAAACATCACGTGGTAAATACAAAAATTAATTTAATACAACATAGTTTAGTACCACACATTAGTGACTATGTACATCGTTTAGGTTTTTATTACCTTTGTGACGCTAGATATGCAAATGTCGAAGGTTTTCTGGCACTCTATAGGGGTGAAAGGTATCACTTTTTAGACTGGAGGGGAGCTGCTAATGCTCCACGAACACCTAGAGAATTATTTAATAGATGACACTCATCTTCTCATAATGTAATTGAAAGAGCATTTGGTAGATTGAAAGGGACATGGGCAATACTCAAACAACAGGCAAACTATAATGTTGAAACGAAATGGCATACTATTTTGGCAAACTAGCTACCTCAAGAACCTCATTATAAGAGAAATGGGAGAAGGGTCACTAGATGAATTCAATGATCTCAATACTATCTCAACTACTTCTCAAGGCGATAATTTTGAGTCAGATTATATTGAATGTGTTGAAGTGTCTGATGAGTGGAGTCAACTTCGAGAAATGTTAGTTAAACAAATGTTTTCTGCTTGGTGATTATCAATCTAGGCATTCAATTATATTTTTTGTTTTGTAAATCAAAATTTTATTTTTGTCAATGCAAATGCCTTTTTTGATTAGTTGGAATATGAAATTATGTCTGATGTAATTGTGGTAATTTAACGAATGAAACTTATATTATCTTATTTCTTCTTAAAGTACAATGGTAGGAATTAATCGAGGATTTTGTCACCAATAGACTTCCGTTGAAGATGCTTATTTGGTTGAGAGCTTATTGGGTTAAAGGCCAAACATCTTACTGCACCAGGAGGAACCTTCGGATTAGGATTTATTAATGTCTTAATTACACACATGTAAGAGAAGATATCTAAAACAACATTGAATACCAATAGTGAAACAAATTCAACGAACGACTTGTGTCATTCTCATGAAGGAGCAATTATAAGAAGCAATAAATAGAAAATTCTAGAGACATTGAAATTATCATGCAGAATTTTAAGCAAATACAATTCCAGATTTCATATTTTCTAACTTTTGAATTTCAAATCTTGTTAAACATGCTCATATGCTAAATACTTTTTTAGATGAGTTTGTTAGGTGTATTTAAAGCATATCTACTCTTTTGTCTAGTATTTAAGCCTCTCAATTGATGTATAGTTGACTTTTGGCTTCCTACGTCTTATTTTTCCACAAAGTGCATTTAAGAGGTATTTGAGACATTTTGTATTCCAAGGCATGTACGAAATTTTGGCCTTAAAAATAGCTTGTAATACCTCATGTTTTACATAAATTTGATATCAAAACATGAGTTTTCTTGACCCCATTTGGTGTTGTCTTTTTTTTTCAAATCTTGCTTTAGGTTTGAATGTAAAATCAATTCATTGGATTACTCTTGATCAAACTAATTCTGGAGTGAGTTGTCTTAGGATCTAAGAGTGACCATCATAGGTTATAAGTGTGATCTAAGAGTTTCCACCCTTCTAATTTAACTCTTTGTAATCAAGTCTCGAATTTTTCATATTTGCGAGATTTTACAAAGATCCTAGAATGACCTCTAGCTTTGTAAAACCAAGCAACGTTGGAGCTTATCAAATAGCAAAGAGTGTAAAGTAAGGACTTTAAAGAAACAATACTTTGCGATAAAGGAGATGAGAGGTCTAGCCGAAAGTGGTTTCAGATGGAATGAAGCACGAATGTGCATTGAAATGGACAAAGAAACTTTCGACGAATGGGTCAAGGTAAATTTTTTTATAATATTTTTTAGAAATTATTTTGCAACATTTTAATGTCTGAAGTTAGTTAAAAGTAATTCATTACTTTGTTTTACAGACACGTTCAAATGCAAAAGGTCTTTGGAATTGTGTATTTTCACATTTATGAAGTGTTGACCTGCATATTCAGGGATGAAAGAGCATCTAGGACGTACCATATTAATCCAGTTGTTGCAGCATCTCAGACAGCTGTTGCTCGTGAAAATAGTAGACAAGCAATGCCTGAAGGTTTTGTGAACCTAAACACCCCTGACTACTATGTACAAGAGACACAAACACCAAACACAGTAGTAGCAGGAACAAGTATGTCAGTTGAAACCCCGCAATCTCATAATAACAACGAAATCGACACAACAGACGGTCTGAAAAGTGAGTCAAAGATTAGTGGGAGTAAAAGAAAAAGGTTGGGTAAAGATCCTGAGATGTTGCCAGTTTTGAAGAAACATCTAGAAACATCTAATAACCACCTTCATAATATGAGTAATTGGCAGGTTCAGAAGTTTGAGATGAATTCTTTCGCTTAAGAGGATGCACTAAAGAAAATCGCATCATTGGACTACTTTACTCAACGAGAAAAAACTGCTCTAGTACATTTAGTGGCCTGTGACATTGAGAAGGTGATGACTTTCTTAAAAATGGATGAAATCACGACCCAGTCTTATTGCACATACGTCCTTGTGAGAGACCAACAAGGAAGGATGTAATGCAAGCCTTTATGTTATTGAATACATTATCTTTTGTTATTATGATCACCCTCTTTTTTTTTTTCTTTTTTTTTTTTGCATGGACTATTCTATTTTTTGTGGAAGATTATTGTATTTTGTATGTCATTAAGCATTAGCTTTTTGACAATATAATTATATCATAGTACTTTCATTCATGATCATTGAAGTGAAAAATATAACTATATGGATGGGTCAATGAAGATGGTGGTTAAATTCTACCAAGATAATCAAAATTTTCAATTTCATGTTTTATCTACACAACATGAAATTGAAATTAAAATTTAGATTAAGGTGTATAAATTAAAAAATTAAAAAGCTAAATCTTCCCTTCTCATCCCTGCACACCAAAGACATATTTAAATAACACTTCCCTTCCCATGTCTGCACCCCAAACACGATTTTATTAACATTTCTCTTCCCATGTCTACACCCAAAACACAGTCTTCCAATACCTGCACCCAAATACAGTTTTACTAACACTTTCCTTTCCATTCTTATTACCAAACACAATTTTAAATACACTCTCCTTTCCTTCCTATGGTTGCCGTAGCCAAACAGCCCAAAATAGGTTAACAGAATTTATTATTTAAAACAAAAATTTTTTTTCTTTTTACTCAATGGAATATAACTCAATTTCTCATTAATTTATGTGGACCCAGTGGACCTGACTACCCACATCTTCTATTGGACAAGCGACTCTCTTCTCCCAACAAAAGAAATCGTTGCAAGCGAACAAAAACGAAAAAAATAAATTAAAAGATTAAAGAGGAAGGAGAAAGTTGATGAAATTAGGAAAATAGAGTTAAAAAAGAAAGGAAAATAGAAAGAAAAACACAAAGAAAGAAAAGGAAGAAAATGAAAAACGCGTATTGTGTAAAGAAGACAGTTTGAATCTTCTCTCTCTCTCTCTCTCTCTCTCTCTCTCTCAAGTCTTCATTCCGTCCTCCCTCTGCCTTTCCCCTTTCCTTCAACCAAATTTAGGGTTAGGGTTAGGGTTCTCAGAGCCCCTCCTCTTCCTCATCTTCACACCCGAATCTTACCTCTTTCCTATTTTCTTCTGGATTGCTGCTTTTCTTCTTCTAGTAGGCCCTTTCGAAGGGTGTTCGGAAATGGGTTCCTCTTCGTCTTCGTTTTCAGTCATCAAATGGCTCTCTTCTTCCACACGCAGCTCCCCGACACTTGAATCCAAGCTTTTTTTTCTTTTCTGCTTCGTTTTCTTCTTCCGCGCTGAAGTTATTTTTGCCGATTCCGACAAATCGGCGCTTGTTCAGTTCAAAAATGCTGTTTCTGACCCATCGGGCTTGCTGTCCAGCTGGAATGCCACTGGGTCTGATTACTGCTTGTGGTTTGGCGTTTCGTGCGACTTGAATTCGCGGGTTGTGTCCCTCAACATTTCCGGGAATGGCGGTGCAGGTAATTCCAATGGTTTTTTCTGCTCTAATTCTTCTAAATTTCCCCTTTATGGTCTTGGGATCAGAACTGGTTGTGTGGGTTTTAGAGGCTCTCTGATTGGGAAAATTCCGCCGGTCATTGGGAAGCTCACTCACCTTAGGATTTTGTCCCTTTCGTTTAATGCTTTTGAGGGTCTAATTCCCAGTGAAATCTTGGACTTGGAGAACCTTGAGGTTCTTGATCTGGAAGGAAACTCTGTAACTGGGGTGCTTCCTTATCATTTCCTGAGGCTGGGCAACTTGCGGGTTCTCAATCTTGGATTCAATAGGCTTACTGGTGAGATTCCCAGCTCACTTTCTGGTTGTGCAAGTTTAGAGATCTTGAATTTAGCTGGGAATCAGTTGAATGGGACAATTCCACAGTTTGTTGGTCGGTTGAGAGGGGTCTACTTGTCTTTCAATCTTTTTACAGGATCCATTCCGAGTGAGCTTGGGAACACATGTGGGAAGCTTGAGCATCTTGACCTTTCTGGTAATTATTTGGTCAGTGGGATTCCTAGCAATTTGGGAAATTGTAGTCAGTTGCGGACACTGTTGCTGTACTCTAATATGCTGGAGGAGGCCATTCCAGCTGAAATTGGTAAGTTGCAGAAGCTGGAAGTGCTTGATCTTTCAAGAAATAGCCTCAGTGGTCCTATACCATCCGAGCTGGGAAACTGCTTGCAGTTGTCCATCCTCGTGCTCTCGAATCTCTTCAATCCAATTTACAAGACCAATTCCACATTTGAAGACTCTCTGACTGGGGACCTTAGTGATGACAGTTTTAACTATTTTTCTGGCAGTATACCTGAATCAATAACGATCCTTCCAAAGCTGAAGATATTGTGGGCTCCTAGTGCCAACCTCAATGGAAGATTCCCTTATCAATGGGGTAATTGTGAAACCTTGGAGATGATCAACTTAGCTGGTAATTACCTTTATGGGGAGCTTCCTATGGGGTTTAGCGCCTGCAAAAAACTCAAAGTCCTTGATTTAAGCTCAAATCGGCTTTCGGGAGAACTTGATAAAAACCTTCCAGTTCCTTGTATGACTCTGTTTGATGTTAGCGGTAACTACTTTGTTGGCCAGATTCCTATGTTCGATGGCAATGATTGCCCACCACCCGTGTTCAGTTTGATGGATCTTGATGATGCCTTGTCTCGGTATCTTGCATTTTTTATTACTAGTATTAGAGGTGCAACCCCTTTTGAATTTCTTGGAGATGGTGATCTGATTGTACATAACTTTGGGGAGAATAACTTTACTGGAAATCCTGTGTTTTTTCCACTTCCTCGCGAAAAGCTGGGAAATGAAACTGTTTATGCTTATCTTGTGGGTGGTAATAGGCTCACTGGATCATTCCCTTATAGAATATTTGGGAGATGCAAAGATTTTGGGGGACTGATCTTTAATATTAGCAATAATAAAATATCTGGTCCGCTTTCTGCGACAATTGGTAAGAAGTGTGGTTCTCTCAAGTTCTTGGATGCATCTGGTAATCAAATGACTGGGAAGTTGCCTCTTAGCTTTGGAGAGCTATTAGCTCTGAATCACTTGAACCTAAGCTGGAACAAGTTTCAGTATCAAATACCAACGTCTCTCGGACAGATGGCTGATTTAAAGTACCTTTGTTTGGCTGGCAATAACTTTAATGGTTCTATACCTTCTGCATTGGGTAAGTTGCAGTCACTGGAGTTGCTGGATCTTTCGTATAACGATCTTACGGGTGAAATTCCAACAGATCTTGTTAAATTGAGAGGTCTTAAAGTTCTGCTGCTCAACAACAATTCACTCTCTGGACAGGTTCCCTCTGGTTTGGCTAATGTTACCACACTCTCTGCATTTAATGTGTCTTTCAACAACTTGTCTGGTTCCCTGCCATCTAATAACATGATTAAATGTAGTGGTGCAATTGGAAATCCTTACCTACGCCCATGTCATATGTATTCTCTTGCAGTACCATCATCTGAAATGCAAGGTTCCGTTGGCGACCCAAGTAGTCTTGCAGCTTCACCATCTGGTGTTGCATCCCAAACAAGTGGAGGTAGCAGTTTCAATTCCATTGAGATAGCATCCATTACATCTGCCTCCGCTATTGTTTCTGTTCTCATTGCTTTGATTATCCTGTTTCTATATACTCGTAAGTGGAACTCGAGGTCTAAAGTTCTTGGATCAATGAGGAAGGAAGTGACAGTTTTTACTGATATTGGGGTTTCCCTGACGTTTGAGAATGTCGTTCGTGCCACGAACAATTTCAATGCAAGCAACTGCATTGGCAGTGGAGGGTTTGGGGCAACTTACAAGGCAGAGTTAGGGTCAGGAGTGCTGGTTGCAATAAAACGACTTTCTGTAGGTCGATTTCAAGGTGTCCAACAGTTCGATGCGGAAATTAAAACTCTTGGCAGGCTTCGTCACCCTAACCTTGTCACTTTAATTGGTTACCATGCCAGCGAAACAGAGATGTTCCTGATATATAATTATTTGCCAGGAGGTAATTTGGAAAAATTTATCCAGGAGAGGTCCACAAGAGCAGTGGATTGGAGAATTCTTCACAAGATTGCACTAGACATAGCCCGTGCTCTCGCATATCTTCACGATCAGTGTGTACCACGAGTTCTACACCGCGATGTCAAACCGAGCAATATACTATTAGACGATGATTTCAGTGCTTATCTCTCTGATTTTGGATTGGCCAGGCTTCTTGGGACTTCTGAAACCCATGCTACCACAGGTGTGGCTGGAACTTTTGGCTATGTTGCTCCCGAATATGCTATGACTTGCCGTGTCTCTGATAAAGCAGACGTGTACAGTTATGGCGTGGTGCTTCTCGAGCTACTCTCAGACAAAAAAGCACTAGATCCCTCATTTTCCTCTTATGGTAATGGTTTTAACATAGTAGCTTGGGCATGTATGCTGCTTCGGCAGGGGCGTGCCAAGGAGTTTTTTACATCAGGGTTATGGGAGGTAGGCCCCCATGATGATCTGGTTGAAGTATTACACTTAGCAGTTGTGTGTACAGTTGACTCTCTCTCGACAAGGCCGACGATGAAGCAGGTCGTGCGACGGCTTAAGCAGCTTCAACCGCCATCATGTTAGTGGAGTGATACGGTAGGTAATTTATTGACATAGTTAATTTGTAGACGATTAGAGAGCAAGATTGTAATATGTATTCTTTTTTCTTCTTATGATGACTGCAAAAGCACTGTTCTGGCCATAGGTTGGTTAATTGGTTGAGTTCTAAATGTGTAGTTATTTTTCTCATGTAAATTCTAAAATAGTTGTGCCCTCGATTTTAGTTTTTCAATGTACAAGAATGTTGGTTTGTGGATGACCGGAGGAGGGATCTGTTTGATGATTCTGCAGCAAAAGAATGGTGCAGATATCTGTCTAAGAATCATTTTTAGGCACTTACCTACTTATTTTCTTTATAATTTCAATTTTGCCATTGCATTTTCAATTCAATTCATACTAAACTCATGCATTCTTTTTTTTTTCAATTGTCAAAAAGAAAGTGAATTTTATTTTTGAAATAATAAATGTTTGACACAAAAAAAAAAAAAGTAAAAAAACAAAAATCAAGAAACGGATGTCTAATAGTAATAAATAATATATTAATTGATTTTGAAAGGTTACAATATAGAAAGATTTCTTACAACATTAAAGATTTCATGTGTTAATTATAATTTGTTTCAACTTTTAGAATTCAAAAGATTTTGTAGTCAAATTTTTTACTACAAAAATTAACTTTCTTTTTCGTTTTCTTTACAACACTTTGGTCCACATCATTTTTCACAACGCTTTGATTTACCTCATTTCTTCATTTTCTTCACCCGCTCTTTAAAATGTCTCTTTAATCTTAAAAAAAAAACCATTTCTTCATTTTCTTCCCTCTTTAAAATCTCTCTTTAATCTTTAAAGAAAATAAACAAGTATTACACAAGAGATGCATGTGTTGTCTCTTGGATCCCTTGCAACTCCAATTGAATGAATATAAATATAATGTTTATTTTGTAAAAGTAAAGAGGGTAGATTCTATATTGCTTCTATGTTTTATTATTATTTGTTTTATAAGTATGCTCTTTCATAACCTTCACTATCACGATACTAATATATCTAGAATTCTTTGTCAATCTTTTCATTATAAACAATTGAGCTTTCTTTATCTCTCATATTGTAATTTATTTTTCTTCCTTTATATAATTGTTGTTTAACTTATACTAGGTTTGTTTTTTTTTTTTTGGATTACTTAATATACGATGTAGATGACATCTTCTCAAATTTGAAAATCCTTCCAAATTCGAAAATTCCTCCCCTTGTTTAAATGAAGGATGGAACCAAACTAACAATCACATCATTAAAAAAAAAAAAAAACATAAACAGAAAAAACAATTGCATATAAAAAACTGAAATCACAATGATGGATCTAACAAAATAGAACTTCTTTAACGATTCCAAATTTACTTTTGAATGAATTAAAGAACCAATTCCACGTTTACTGTGACAACCCGATTTTTTGCCCCTTATTTCAAGGTTAGTTTGTTTCTTTTTGGACTTACCGGGAATTCCGGAAGTCGTTTTGATCTTTGTTTAGAGTTAAAAGCATTTAATTAAAGTCTTATTCGAGGGGTGTGAAGTCAGAATTTGAAAACTAGGGGTAAAATGATCATTTTTAGCCTTAGGGGCAATTTTGTAATTTCTGCCAACTATTTTGTCCTTATATAAAAGGACAAAAGAGGCAAAATGATTAGGTTTTGAGTGATTTTCTGGATTTCAGCACAGCCCAATCATTTTCTCTCGTTTTCTGCGATTTCTGACAGCCGCCGTCAATCTCTGACACCCAATCATTACTCACGAACTTCTGCGCCGACAACCTCTGACGTCCAATCATTATCGCAGTTTTCGTTGCCGACAGTGTCAGCGCCGCCGACAGATTTTTCGCCTCAAGAAACCGCGCCGCCAGTCTTCGACCAATCGCAAACGGAGAGAGACAGCAGCAGCCGCGACAAAGCCTGCCACCGTCAGCGCCGCCTGTTCCTTGTCCCCCCAAGTGTTCTGACAGCCGCCGCTTGTGTCAGAAATCCTCAGCTTCGTATTGGCCAGCAAATCCGAGCCTGTCTTCCTGTCTCCCGAGCCTGCGTTCGACCATCCAGCGAGCAACACGCGTCCCAGACCTGCAGGAATTGTTCCCTCGCATTCGCTCACGCGCCGGCGAGCCTTGTCGTCACGCGCCGTCGCAGTTCGTTTCGCCGGCCATTTTTTCGGCCACGCGCCGCCGTCAGTCGCCGAAACATTTCCAGGTACTTGTTTTTGGGTAATTTCGACGCTCTGGACCTGTTTTTTATAATTTTAAGGCCTAATTCTGATGTTTTAAGCCTGTTTTGCCCATTTTTTTTGGAGAAACTTCCGGAAGTCGCATTTCGGACACTTAGGAGTACCTCGAGTAGGTAACGAGCAAGGTAAGGGGGTTAATTCTTGTTTTGAACTGTTTTGATTGAATAAATGCGTGTTAGATAAATTTGAATGTTGTTAGTTAGATGTATTCGTGTACAAATTTGATATTATTTGTGAAATTGTAGCTTTTACTGCGTGATACCTGCATATATCTCGGAACCGGGTTGGCCTAGCCCTAAAAGGGTTGCCTCGTTGTTATATAAGGGAACGGAACCGGGTAGGCTTATCTCTAGTAAGGATGCCCCGGTGTGTGAACCATGAGGGATCGGGATGGCTTAGCCTTCGGGTTGCCCCGACATTGTTGTATTTGAATCCCCTGATTGTCTGATTATCCTTCTTTACATTATTTGACGCTCTTATGTATGAATTGACTCGTTATATATATCTTGGTGAGTTATAATACTCACCCCCCCCCTTTCTTTCTTCTGTGGTAACCCACAGGTACGCACGAGCTTTACCAGGATGACTGATCTGGCGCAGCCGAGACCATAGGCATATCGAGTCCTTCTTACTTCTTGCATCCTGTTTAGTTCTTTTTCTTTTCATATATACTTGCTGAAGAACTTGTGTTTTAACGGTTTAATTTCTTTTTAAGAACTGTGTTTTTCCCTCGTTTTGTTATCTTATTTCTATTGAAGAAGTACTCCGAATCTTTTGAACTTGTGTTTTGATGATTTAAACCATTGAGGAATTGTTAAATTACTGTGTTTCATAAATGATTTCAAGGTTATTTAATTCATGCACTTGAGATGAGGGTTTTGAGGGGCCATTAAAGGGCCGGGTTTTGACAGAGGAGTTTTCTCACCATTCCAGTCAAGGCGAGCTAAACGAACTACGATCGTACTCATTTGATCCTGAAGAATATCGAATTTGGCATCGAATCGATTCGTCAATAGCAGTTGTCGTTCCCCCAAATCGGTGAATTGCAAATCACGTTTCTCGTCCAACAACGTCCGTCTGGCTTCCGCCTGTTTCTGCTGTTGCCAGAACTGTTCAATTTTCTCCTCAAATTCCTTAATCTTTGTTTTCATCTTACCGACCATTCTCAAGAACGGTGCTCTGTTACCACAATTGGTAGGATCTAATCAATTATTTATATATCAGAAAAAGATTGCCCAAATTGACCTTTCCTTCCCAATTCTGAAGCCGAAAATCACAGGCCAAAATACAGGGTGTAATAGTTTTATAAAAAAGAAAAAGAAAACAACCACTACAAATATAACACATATATATTCCAGGCCACTCAGCCTTAGCCTACTCATTCTTTATGGCCCACAAAGCCATTCACACCTCACACCCACAAACCGACGAACAAACGTCCTCTCTTACCCCTCTATTTCTTTTGTCTCCTCACATAAACTTTGGTTATCTAAGCAGATCACACTATTTATTTTTCATTTTTCTAAGTGGGTGGAAAAAGTGTCATAAAAAATATTTCACCGCAAGGTATTGAGTATGAGCTGGGAATGCTGCAATTTTATAAATGTTGAAACAAAATTCAGAATTTATATCTAATTTAGAGAAAAACAAAATAAATTGAAAGCATAATTGAGATGAATAAAAATAGAAGAGAAGG
>JBBMEG010000022.1:7496427-7525118 GCA_037832605.1 Cyclanthera cordifolia
AAAAAAAAAAAAAAAAAAAAAAAAAAAAAAAAAAAAAAATATATATATATATATATATATATATATATATATATTATTCATTTATGGAAGAGTTTACGAAAATTGCCTTCAAAAATAGAGTTTGGAACATGAGAGAAACGGGATAGAATCCAACTACATAAACAAAAATATAGAGTGCAAAAATTAATGAAAATTTCCAAGAAAATACTAACCTTAACTCATTAATGTTGAGATAGGTTTGGCTCATTTTAGCTTATGGTTTTGGTTTGATTCTAATTTGATTTGACAGGTTTGGCGTGGTTAAAGAATGGATCAAAACAAAGAAATAGATCTCTTCCAACAATTTGACTCACAAAATTATTATCTCATCGATCACTGATTTAACTTTTACATTCCTTCTTTTGTTCTTTCTCTTCCGTTTCGACCATAGCCAAACATGTCAAAAGTTTACAACCACGTCTAATATTTTCACATGCCTACTATGTGTTAAATATGGTTTTATGTTTTAGATTTTTTATGTTTGTTTTAATTTTGGTACTATCAATATTTAATTTTACTCTTTAGATTTTAAAGTTGTCTCATTCGAATATTGAGCTAAGAAGTTCAAAGAGAACGGTTCGATAAAATGATTAAAGCTCTTTCGGTTCAATCTCGAAAGCTTAGAATCCCGAAAGTCACCTAAACCTAACAAAAATATTTTCATTGATACAGTGAAAGTGTTACATAAAAGTCTATCGAAGCAACAATAGAGGCCAAAGACTAAATAATAACTAATATTGACATAAACCTGCTAAAGACTAAATAACATCATGATTCTTGCCAATGGAGCTAACTGTACAATTGAAGAATTATTTACACTCTGACTTCAACTACATCTCCATCTTTCAACTCTGTACTGGGTAATACTAGTAGACCATTAACCAAAACCAACCTCCCTTCGCATCCAACCCTTCTAGCAGCATCTGCGGCTGTGCTACCAGATCTGAGCCTCATTATTTCTCCGAGTGGCCAGCATACGATAACCACTTCCTCGAGCGTAACCGAGCTTCGATAAAAATAATACTCCCCTCCCCGTTTGGCTGATCTGAAATTACCAGCTTCGCAGAGTAGTTGCTCTTCCCATTGAAGCATTGTCCTCAGAAAATGAACCTGGCATTTGAAACAAACATTATAATTTAGACAACATATTGTTTTTTTTTTAATGATAACTGGAGAATTCGGACTGTCCACAGTCCACCTGTAAACCCTTTGGTTTAATAGTTGACCCCCACTACCTACTCGAGGGTGAGGCACTCTCACCCCTCTGAGGCTCAGATTTTGGTAAACAATAAGAGATTTTACAATTAAACTCATTCGTGAGTTTTGAATCTATGACTTTCAAGGACAATGGCCATTAGTTCCACTACCTAAGAGTATTTAGAATGTAGTTTTTTTTTAAGAATATTTAGTAAATCTTATTTCTAAATACTCAATCCAAATATCTCCTAGGATACTTCCATATGACACCACAATATTATGAGAATTCAGCTTTTCTATTTTCTTGCACATGTAATAATTTTGGATGGGTGTTGAAAAAAATGAGAATAGAGAAATAAATTTGCAAGATGTATTCAGTAGATTGATCAAAAGGTTTACCAAAAAGGTAATGTACTGTAAAATAATTGTTTAGTCACTTGAACAAAACCTTTGTATTGATGCTAGCGTCGGCAGATATTGACGCGACCGTGTCTGGAGTTGTCCTAGATGTAGCAGGGTCGATCTGCTTTCCCTCAGAAATGGCAGACATTATGGCCCAGTATTCATATTCTTCCTGCTCTGTAAAATCAATGACCTGAATGAAGGTTGGAAGTAGCCGACCAAATTGATCTTGCTGCACGATAAAGCCGCAACGAATCATTATGAGCTAGTACATTATGGATTTGGCATTGGAAAGTAGCAGTGTCTAACTAAAATGGCATATGAAATAACATATTAACAATCCAGGATGATATGTTGATGTTAACGTCAATATTGGTATTTCAATTTTAAGATTAAGATATAGATCTGTTTATTACTGCTGATATATTGAGGTTACCAGAGGATATCCATTAATGTCATGGGTATTTATAAAAGATGTCGAAGATATTGACGACCCAACATTCTTTTCTTTTTTTTTTGGGATACTGGGAAATTGAAGCTTAGCTTCACTATATCCGGGGCAACCATCCCCGTCCTTAGGCCAGGTACTGAGAGACATCGAAGGAATGGAGACACAGGAGGTGTCTACAAATTAATGTCAACGGTAGGTTTCGAACCTGGGAATTTGAGGAGAGCATACCTTTAAAGCTCAAGTTTTCGACTATTACGCCACCCAAACCCTCCAATTTACAGATGTATTGATGAATAGATCGACACAAATTTATCCTTGTTAGAAAATCTAAATCACGATCCGATTTCTGACTTGAAATGCTGGAATTAAAACAGTAATCAGATGAATGCCGATATTTATAATGAGGGAGAGTACTTTTAGACCATAGTGTCCCTCCTGACCTAGCTTGCCTATAAATAAAATTAATCCATCTGCATATCCAAGATCAACATAAAAAAGGACGGACCGTAAAGCTCGTGAAAAAATTTTGGACAAATAAATAAAATAGGGCTGATCGTAACATATGAAATGTTTTCAAACTATTTCACAAAACAGAGTCTTGAATTGAGAATTAGAAATTTGAATTTGGAAGAGAGAATAGGAAATGGACAGAAAAGGGTTTAAAGATGAGAGTGGGAAAGAAGTTTCAATTTGTTTTTTCTACAGATTTCCAAAATCAACTGTTTAGGGATGAGGGTGAGAATTGATTAATTGAATTTTTCCAATATATATACACACCAACGACTGGACTCTCTGACACACCAATGGTGACTCTCTGACACACCAATTTCTTATATTATATGTGTGACTGTACGAACGCAACCGAATAAGGACAAAAAAAAAAGTGTTTTGACGAATAGTTTGAAAATAACCATTCTTAACCATAAGTTTCTAAAACTCTATTTTGTTAATTCGCCCTGAAATTTGGTAGCAGAATTATTGCTGCTAGTTGCTTTGGAAAATCAGAAGAGAAGACAGACATTCTTATTTGTGGCAGTTTCGTCAAGTGTTTCAGTTGCTCCTAAACATCTACATTTATATACCAACTAGAGGGATTTCTGCACTCGCTTCTACATCTGCTTCTATGTAGAAGGGATTTCTGCACTCGCTTCTACATCTACTTCTATGTACATATATGAATGCATGTGTTTATGTATATAAAAGAGTATAATAGTGGAGATACCAAGAGAGAAACTAAGATTAATTCAACCTTAACTTCAGAAAAACTCACAAGTCTTAACACATACCTTGTGGTACATACCATCCCGACAGAGCGTATACCGTTCTAGACAAGTGCACCAATCCCCATGACCTGGTTCACACCACCACTCATCAGTCACCTGGAAAAATGCAGAAGCAACACAAGAATAAATCTCAACTAGAAAAAAAGTTCAAGTAGATTGAATATTTTATAGCATACTTTAAAGTTTCGTATGTATTAAGAAATTACCTCACATTAGAAAAAGAAGAAAATATCCAAACATTCTTAAGATAAGATGGACTACTCATCTCATTGTTAATTGATTTCGAAATAAATGCTCACACTTTCTAATATGATATCAGAGCCCATAAACCCAAACAAGTATTCAGTCCGATAAAAATAAAATTGAGACTCCCAAACAAGTATTTAGTCCAATAAAAATGAAATTGGGATCTGATTCAAAATTGGTGAACTCAAAAGAGACACTATCTTGAAGAAGCATGTTAAGAAATTATCCCACATTGAAAAGATAAAAAAATATCTAAGCATTCATCTCATTGCCAATTGGTTTTGAGATGGATGTAATATGAAGTGGACTATTTGATCATCATTAGAAAAATAACCCAGCAAGCACGAACCTGACTTATATTTTAATTTGGTCTTACTTTCCGTTCAAATTCAGACGTTTAATATTTTTTTCTACAAACTTTTTTGTTATATGAATTAGTGTCTATGGAACTACAATAAAGATCTCTCCAATGTGACAATAAAACATTTGAACTTTAATCACAATAATGGGCTACAAAAAATAGCTTGGTAAGTAAAAGATTCAATAAGAGATCGGTGGATTGGTTCTTGTTGAGTTATGTAAACCATCAATCAATCCAAAAGTTTAAACTGATAGATTAGGGTAAATTTAATTATGTCAACTAACACTCTCTAGGCTCGAACTCAGAACCTTCTGCTCTGTTATCATGTTGAGTTATGTAAACCACCAATAACTCAAAAGTTTAAGTCGATAGGTTGAGATAAATTTAATTATGTCAACTAATCAATCCTATTTGAGAAGAGTCTGTCATTCTAACATTCGACAACGTCCCAAAAAAAATAAGACCATCAACAATGTTGTACTGAAGGACCATGATAGGTTTGGGCCTTATATGATTTAGGAATAATATAGGGATATAAAAGAAATTAGTTAGAGAGTTTGTTAGGGTTTTTTATTATAAATAGAGGGTGAGGTGAGTGAGAAAGGTATTCAAATATTGAGTGAAAACTTGTGGGCTCATAGAGAATTGTTCTCTAGGGATGGGAGGTTCCAAAACCTGGTTTATTTTGTATTTTCTATTTGTTTTATATTTCAATCTAGTTCGGTTTGGTTCAGTTCTTAACATACCACAGTCTCTCTGTTTTTTTTTTTGAAAGAATGGCCCGTTAAAACTAAGTGTAGCAGGATGTTTTTATTTTTTGAATTATGGGAATTGAGGGATTCGAGTCCGGAACCTTTGGTTATCCGGTCGAACTTAATGCCAGTTGAACTCAGCTTTAGTTGGCAGACTGACTTGTATTTTAATTTGGTCTTACTTTCCGTTGATATTAAATTCAGACGTTTAATACTCCAACTAAATCATCATATAAGTTCCCTAAAATGTTATTATCCCCATAAGAATTCAATTGTGGTTCGTAGACTTCTCATTATTATGTTATGGTTCATTTAGACAGTCGAGGAGCTACACCTTTTTGTATAATCTAGCATAAGCCTCCCAACGCTTTATTTGGAATGTAGATCTTCGGTCACCCACGGCTTCAGAAGCTGCAAGTCCAAAGCTCACAGCAACAAGCAGTTCCCTTCCATCCTCATCCTTTCTGCAAGTACAAAACGTAACTTAGGGGGGTGTTTGGAATAATGAGATTTGAGAATGATTATAGGGAATGATTCTCTTATCCACGTTTGGGCCACCGAAAATCTTTTTTTCATAATTAGTATTCATCTTTCCATAATCACTATTTATTCCCTCATAATCTCATTTTCTCCAAGCCACTTTTCAATCCCCCATGCTCATTATTTTGTTTTCCTTGCCACAAACACAGGTAATGGTACCTATAAGGATCACTGCAATCCGAATCCATATATAAATATTTAATTCACTACAAACAAAAATAATCATTCTCTCTGTATTTTCCTCTATTCTCTTTCTCATTCTCACCATAATCATTATCATTCTCCAAACTCCAAATATGCCTTATTGAATTGTTTGCAGCATAAACCTGGATTAACGGACATACCTAATAATAACAGCAGCAAGCAAGTGACTTCCTTCCACTCTAAGAACCGGATGGCCAGCTTTGAGAAAACCATACTTATGAGAATCGCCTTTGATGGAATTCTGGAACTCGGAATCAGAAAAATACAGGGATACGTCTCTTTCCGATTCGTTGTTTCTACTCATTGAAGGAATTTTGTTTCCGTTTTCTTTGTAAAGCCAATGTGCAGCAAGTCCATGTTCAGCATATTCATGCATCCTCTAAGAAAAGTAAAAGTTAAATAATCATATTATGAAAGACGCATGAGAAACTCACTAACTGCATCATGAAAGAAGTCTAATACCTGTGTTCTTATTTGAACTTCCAAAGGCGAGTTGTCTGGACCAAATACTGCAGTGTGCAAAGACTGAAATAAAAAATTGAATGTTATGCAGAAGCCATGAATAAATCCGGAGTACATGTCAGCAAAAAATAATAATTTCTTAATTAATGGGATTTCAATTCTAGTGAACCACTATCGCTGCAAATGATCATCAACATGTAGGCAACCAACTTAATATACTTCAATTCCCAAGTTTTAGGACTTTTTTGAATTTAGTTTGAGTAATACTTCCTTTGTACACAGTAAAGGGTGTAAAACCAAGAGAAGAATTACACTTTCTACGTTCTGCTCGTGTTAAATTCAAGCTACTAACACCCAGTCCACCTCCATCTACGGGAATCTTAATAGAATTACAAATGATGAGGCGCTGGTGCCCTTTGCTTTGTAATAATCACCAAAAAACTGCTTCAGAATATTCTGAATTCCTAAAATAAAATCAATCACGAAGTCATGATTCCCTTCCAATCGAAGTTCTCAAATCCAGAGAAGGGATAGTTAAGTTCAAATTCAATATCATAGGGTTTTCAGCTCCAAAATTGCTAGCTTGAACTTCAACTAGCAGAAAAATCCTTTGGAACCAAAACTTGGGCAAAGCAATCGAAGGGTGAAAAGTACTGGAACTGCAGTGTACTTCGTGGAATCTACTATCAATATCAATGCTTTGTTTATAATACTTTTTTAGTTAAAAGAAAAAAGAACTAAATATTGAAATTGCTAAAATGAGATATAGGTTTTAGTTTGGTAATAAAGCACTAATGAATGAGAAAAATATCTTCATTAAGAAAATAGCACAATCATCTTTTACCTGGTAACCACTAGGCTTTGGGTTAACAATGTAATCATCAAATTCACCATCAATGGGGGACCACAACCTGCAAAGCGGAATTTAAATAGTAAAATGACAGAGAAATTATGTAAGTGATAGATTGATGTATGATCTAGATCAACAAAGAAAATACATATATTAATCAATATCACAAGTAAAAAATCTGGCAGATACTCATCCGAAATTTTTTTTTCAAGGAATGACATGAATCTATTGAAAGAAATAAAGATATTGTATTTCTTCTTTCTTTTTTTTATTCGAAGAACCATAAACCAGTAAAGAAAGAGTATAACAAATGCAAAAAAGAAAAAGAATAATAACTTATGCATATACTCTAGCTCCAAGCTTGTGATTTGTAAATCAATTAAAAACTCAAGTGTAAAAGTAACCACAAATAATAAAAACATTAATACCTTGTTAATAATTTAATTATGACACCGGAGACACAAGCAAGCGCAATCACTATTGCATCAATATAGTTTTTCCGATGCGTAAGAAAGCATTAATGTATAAGGATGGACTACTGCTAAAAAATGTACAAATATCTTAGTTTTTTTCTCATAAGAAACTATGAGAAATTATAACTGTGTAAGATAAGAAAATATCTTACACAGTAATTGCCCTTATTAACAGAAGAGCCAATGTGAACTAACCCATGGAGAAATCGGTTGTCGAAATAATACAGCTTAAGAAATGATATAGGAAGCGTCATGTGGTAAAATAAGAAGTAACGAGTTAAAGTTCAATTTACTTGTGTACAGTATTAAGAAGACTGTAACAACACTGAACAGCAGGTCCATGCAGTGTTCCATTCTTGTCCCCAACAACTACCCTTAATGCACGGGCATCATACACCTTATCAATACTAACATCTTTTCGTTTCATCTGAAAAGTGGAGACACAAAAAGGATTCAATGGTAAAAGAATTGAAACTACGCATAACTACAAACACTGGCATGAAAAGAAGATATTGTTGATTCATTGATACTGTTTTAGTTGTTAGTTAGCCACTAAGATGCCAGACATGCTTGATGACAGAAAAGTATAGTTATCTCGTGTCTGTTATATGTAGAGTCTAGGATAAAGTCGCACAAAGTGTTACATGCACCCATAGCACATACACCAAACACCATCTGATAAACATGTATCAAAGAAAAACTGAGAAACTAAATCAGTGATTGTGCTCCAACTTGAAATCAATTAGGATGCAGAGAACAGATATAGTGAGAAACAGATAGAGAAGCCATGCAATTGTATTCCTTTTGTTGAATTATTTTAAATCAGTGTTTTGAAAGGCGCACTCAGGCGCACGCCTAGGCGCAAGGCGCACGTGTTGCGCCTTGCCTTGGAAAGGCGCAGCGCGTGTAATAAGGCGCGCGCTTTTTCGCGCCTGGCTTGAAGCCCTGAGATCCCCGCACTAGGTCATTCGTAGCGTGAGATAAGTTTTTTAAAGTATCAAAATGTCTTAAATCACTTATGCGTGTTTATATATCATTTTTTTAATAAAACTTCATTTCTTTCTATGAAATGTATATTTTTTTATGTTTTTTATATTGTGCGCCTTAAGTAAAAAAGCCCGCGCCTTAAGGTGCGCCTTGCGGCTTGCGCCTCAGGCCCCAGAGGGCCATTGCGCCTTAGTGCGCCTTGGGCTTTTTAAAACACTGTTTTAAATCACCAATCAACTCAAAAGTTTAAATTTATAAGTTGGAGTAAATTTAATTATATCAACCAACACTTCACTCACTTATGGCTTAAAAATCTGAGAAATGCCCTACAAGTGATATTCAATTTTAATTGTACTGGGCAGGATTCGAACTCAAGACCTCCCGATACCATGTTAAACTATGTTAAATCACCAAACAGCTCAAATGCTTAAGCTTATGGGCTGAGGTAAATTTAAGAATATCAACCAACACCTTTCAACCCAAAGACTCATTATTTAACAACCAACAGAAATTTGAGATAACATTTTAACATCTAATAAATTATCTGAGCTTAACTGGCTTTACCACAAACAGTTGAGGAAATTAAATGCAAAATAATCTCATTGGATAAAAAAAATTGAGGATAGAAGATATCCTGCCAGAATAAATTGCCCAGATCGTTATTCAAGGATTAGTCCTGTCAATATAACGTTAAAACTAAGACAACTTTGTCATACCTTGCTGTATATACTATATAAACTCTTTAGTCTGCTAGACAAAGTTACTTCCATCCCTGGAACATAGCTGCAAGCATAGGTGGGTAGTAAAATGGAAAGTTATGAGCAGCAATACATGTAGAAATAAAATAGAGATAAGAAAGAGAAAGATCCAGACGTACGAGGCCGATAAAATCAGTTCCTGCTCTAATGCTTCTTCACAAACCACTAGAGATGCTAAAGCATTCCTAGCATCTAGCACAGCTTTTGATTGTATACAAGTATCTATACTTCTTTGGAGATTATTTAGATAGCGTGTCCGTTTTCTTCTGTCTGATAAGATGTCAAAAGGAACAACAGCTTCCAAAAGTTCCTGAAAGTAGAAAATGTGAGGTTGAAAAATTTTAGAAATCTATATTTCTACAATATCTACTAAATATGTACCCCAGGCTCCGCAAGTCAAAGAAACTCTTGCATCACTTGGGCACAAAGACAATAGTCACAAAATTACATGTTATGCAGATGTTCCAATTTTTCTCCTACAAACATATAACTTGTTTTGTTTGTCTATGAATGAAAATATAAAGGAAGTGTCCCCAAGAGGGCAACCTTGTGGGTAGTATAATGGTCTTGAGTCTCCTAGGTATGCTCCCTGGGAGATCCCAGGTTCGAAAAAACATGAGAGAGCTTAATTGTGAAAGTAGAAATACTTTGTTGTCTCCCTAGTACGGGTCTTGGGACAGGCATGGTTTCCCCCAATTATATAGAGGGAGGAAGCTCCGATTCCCGATTATAGAAATAATCGGAAGTACAAAGGATGACCACAAATGAAACAAAAGGAGAAAGTATAATAAGGAGTTCGAGCTCCCAATGCCCCCATTCCCCATTAGAGACACAAGAGATACACAGCAGCAAGTCAGACAACCCAAACAATGATAGGCAAACACCCTGTTTGTAAAGTACTTGTCCAAATGCTCAATTTCTAACATTCAAGTTAATATGAAAGTCACAAGCAAAGCATAAGATTTCCAAGGAAACATCATTTTCCATGGAAGTTTCAACCCTTAGTAATTACTTTATGAAACCGTGTAGAAGTCATATACAAAGCGAAGAAAAATGAAAAGACGGAAAGAAATAAACTAGAAAAAATAAATAAAGAAATAAAAATAAGAGGTTTTCTGGGGTGTTTACTGAAAAGGAAAATGGCAATTATCTTAACTTTTTGGAATGATGAATTCTAAAAAAATGTTTATAAAACAAGACATTTACCCCTAAACTACTGGTAGAAAGCCTAAGGAAGGAAATTTTATACACCATTTTAGGTGCTTGCCTTCATGTTGGTGGCCTCATCAGGCATAGTTACTGACATATTGTGGCAACAAGTTGAACTGTCTTTATCCAAAGGTGACGTTGAACTGTCATTATCCAAGTCACCTTTGGCAGATATTTTCCGCAAGTTTCCAGCTTTGCTGCTTGGCATCCACATGAAAGCTAATTCTGAACGCAGCTTCAGGAACACTTGAGGCTGCAGAATGTCCAATAATAAATGACTCAATTAATAGAGAATCAATACCAGAGGCTCGATGTCTAAACAGCACAGTTAAATTCGATAGAAGATGGAAATAATTAATATCAAATGCGTACTAAAATGTGAAATAGTATAAGCAAGACCTCCCATACATCATGCAGAAATACAAATAATTAAATAATTTATTCTCTGCCATAATATTTTGTTTACAAACGATCTTACTAGGGAGCCATACATATGTGTGAAAATAATTTATGATCCAAAAAGACTAAGATCAACCTTCTTTTTGGATATGAAACAATAAAAATTTTCCGAAGGAAAGGATTAAGATCAACCTGAAGAACCGCAAAGCACAAATCTTCCAATTCGGCTTTCAATGCCCATAAACCTAATTTAGATGCGAGTGAGCACCAAATAACCAAGGTCTCTTGTGCAACAGCTTGAGCCTTCGGCAGTGGTAGAGCATAACTGTCAAAAAAATGATCATGGTAAATTACTATCTCATAAAGCTGCAATAGTTCAAATTATCTTTAGGAAATTGATATCTTTTTTCTAATCGTCCTTGGCTTACAGCCTAGCTTCTCTCCCTTATTTTGTAATTTCCATCTAAGAAATGTTATGGTAAAATGTTATCTATTTGAAAAACTCATTATCTTTAGAAAACCAAAAGACGATGTTGAACATTTGAAAACAAGAATTTAATTTCGGGAGTTTAAAGGGAAAAAAAATTCGGGAAGAAACTGAATCACATCCATAATACATAACGGATCATCAGAATATAAGTGAAGAGTAAGTACATGGTTCTCATGTTGTGAAGACGATCTGCAAGCTTGATGAGCACAACACGTGGATCATCAACCATGCCTAACAGCATAACTCGCAATTTATTTGCCTAAAATGAATAGTTAAATCATGAGAAAGATTGACCCAAAAGCCGAGATAGGTGGGTAGAATGAAAATCTAAAGAAAGTCTATATCATATTTTATAAATCATATGGACAGGTTATTTAGATGGACGAGGATTGTACCATCCATATATTAATGTCAATGGGAAATTTACATCTTAGGGCTTAGCTGCAGTTACTAGACTAGCCTAAACAGAGAGTGTGAAGTTGCTGGAAAAAAAATATTAAAAGCAAGCATGTTCACGAATAATTTTCTCCAAAACTTGTCCTTGTTCTTAGGTTCAGAATAATTATCCTAAGGTACAACCACATTTCACATAATGCAATGAAATGCACTAATTATACATAGCTACGGAACGTACAAATGTATGCTTCATCAAAATCTGGTGAATAGAAAAATATCCACAGAGAGACTTCAAGTTTGACTACAGTGCTAACCAATATGCAAACGATAGGAAAATATATTTTCATATGCATTACACATAGACATAGTTTAGTGGGGACATATAAAAATCCTCCAAATATGCTTCAAAAGCCTACTCGAATGAATTTTACTGCACAAAACAAAAATTGGGACCGTGAAAGAACATTTCATCTATCTTTGTAAGAACATCCAAGCATGTCCTTCCATATTTAATTTGGTTATTTAACAGCCGATACCTCTTCATGATCTAGGGAACCCTGGTTCACATTTACTCGGCGATGTCTACGCAACAACTGCAGAAAATATACAACATGGTTATAATAGTATAAATTTATATTGATGACAACATTCAGAAAAGAGAAATCAGAATCTCTCTTTTAGAAAAGAAAAAAAAAACGCATCATACAGATAAAAAAAATATTTCCACAATGTAAGAGAAACCTTAAAGAAAAACAACAGAAAAGCCAGATAAGGTCCAGTGACAAATGTCTAGGTTTTACTCCTACAAACTTGAACACTTCATCTAATTTTTATAATATTTTTGGTTTCAACTATCACACATCCACTTTTACTTTTAATAGTTAAGTTCCCCATTCATGCAATGCCACAAAAAAGACTATGCTCTCATCAATTGAATAAGAAACCAAAACTTCGATAAAAAGTTTTAACCTCAATTTTCTGTTAATAATACCTGGTTTATATAACTTAACCTGGATACACCAGCCACCAACTTGGCTACTTCATCACCAAATTCTTCCTCTATGCTGTGCAAATTTTGACATGTATCATCAACTACATCATGGAGAATCCCAGCCACAACTGTGTCAACTGCCTGTTAGTGCGAACTACTTCAAATTAACGACAATGAGACGAAAAGTTGTTCTTTAAATGTCAGAAGCACAAGAATATAACATAATAAAATAATAATAAAAAAAGCAGACACAAAGAAATGTGGGCAATATGAGAGAAAAGTGAACTATAAGAATGCCATATGCATACTATCAACTAAGTTCAAGGATTCAACAAAGCAATCCACCTGAAAAACCAAAAAGACAATAAGAAATATTGCAAGCACTCTTCTTCCATCTCTTTCATTTCTTATCCTCCAAAAAGAAAAGAAAACTTATAAGAAATCACATATACTTCTAAAACTTGTTAAACATAGAAATATATGCCTCCTTTTGTTCTCTCTCTCAAGCAACAACTTGTCTATTTTTGAGATAGTGTTGAATTATGCTAAATAACCAATCAACCCAAAAGATAAAGTTGATAGGTTGGGATAAATTTAATTATATCAACCAACATATAGAATAACGAAGGCAAAGTATTATGTTTCTCTCTCGGGGGATCCTTGGTCTCCTAACTTTCAATCTCGATCACACAAATCTCCTTGGAAAGTCTTTTGCAATTGCAGTCACTTAGTTTCTAGCCGAGTGCGAAGAAAAAATTGGTGATGGTGGTAATACTCTATTCTGGTTGGATCACTGGCTAGAGTATGGACTTCTTTGTGAACTTTATCCACGTCTTTATTGACTTACGACCCATTCAAGGATTTCTTAGTCTGAAGTTTGGGATCACATGAAGTTTGAGATCATATCAATGAGGCTTGGAATCTTAGAACACCGCGGAGTTTTCGTTCTAGAAATTTATGAACGTGCTTCCTTCTCTAATGTATTAATAGATTGTCGTTTTCTGAAGCTCCAGATTCATGGATCTGGGAGTATGATTCTTCAAGCAATTTTACTGTAAAACCACTTACAGAGATTCTGTTGGGGGTTGCTGAGAGCAATTGAAGAAGTTTTATTCCTTCATTTCGAAGGATGCATACCCAAAGAAGATTATTTTTTTCCTCAGGGAACTTGGCAACACTTCCGATGGACAGCAGAGACGTATGCCCTATATGGCTCTATCTCCATCATGGTGTAGCATGCGTAAACCGAACACAGAAACGGCGGGCCAGTTATTTATTCATTGCCTTTTAGCTTGGCATTTTTGGAGCACTATTTTAAAAGCTTTTGGCTGGTCCTTGACCCCAGCAATCAACATTTTGATTTCTTATCTTCAGTCATGGTGGGCGCACCTTTTACTGGACACAGAAATCTCATCCGGTTGTCTCTTGTTCCGTCTTTTCTTTGGAACTTATGGCAGGAAAGAAATAGAAGGGTTTTCAGGGATGCTTCTATCACTTTTGACCGTCTTTTTGAATTTTTCCTTGCTGATGTTTATTTTTGGTGCAAGTCTGCTTATCCTTGGAGTATTTATAGTCTATCTTATTTTGTTATAAATTGGAGATCATTCTTGTAATTTTTTAGAAGCTATTTTCCTCCAATTTCATCAATCAATGAATGTTTCTTTTTCAAAAAAAAAAAGATAGAATAACGAACCACACAAATGAGCTATAATAACTAATATTATGTTCTACGCACCCGGTTACCAGTAGGTGGAACTAAAGCTGCTAAGATTCTTCCAGTGTGAATGCAATGAGTTAAATAAGGGTCACCAGTTTTCCGTAACTGCCCACGATGAGCCTTTTCAGCAAACTCAATAGCCTTTTGCACCTGCCTTCGTAAATGGAGAACTTGAGATTGAGAGAAGAAATGAGAAAGTTCAAACTGGCTTTGAGTAAAGTGAAAAACCTTGGTATCCTCAAATATAAGATATCCAGTAACGTCAACTCCATCCAATACAAGAGAACCTGAACGAACATTAAATTTTACGGGAAGAAACGACTTTAGCATCAGAAAGAAAAAAGAAAATGGATTCATGATAGAAAAAATTAGTAACTTTACAAGTACGTTAGCCATAGGTATGTAAATAAAAGGATAAGAAATCCGAAGACCAATGAAATCCTACTACCCATGAGTTTATTTAAGCGCAGTCGCAAAGAAAACAAGAGGAATAAAACGCCATCACTTCAGAAACATTCCGAGCATCCTGAATAATAATTAATCTAAAAGCAACAAAAGTTCCAGCACGGAGAAGAAATAAGTAACGAGGGCAACACCTTTTATGCTCAAACGGACTACTGTGTGCCAAAATAGCTTGCACCTCCGAATTTGTACCAAATACGATTCTTCAAATGAACTTAATTAGTACATTAAAATTGATGATTTCCTCTCTTCAGATTGATTATTCGATTTGCTTAATTAAACTGAGCCTGAGCATATCTGACATCCGCGGATGGGCGGATGAAAGAGAGTGTGATTGATAGTGTGACTGCGACTCACTTCGAATTGTTCGTCATTTTCTTAATCCCAATTTTCCTACTCAATAAGCAAAGAAACGTCTACTCAACCAAAAATCTTCGTAAATTTGAACTTACGAGCAACTTCCCTATCAATTCCACAAGAACCGTAATCAATAACCAACCAGGCCCCATCCAACCTAAAATCGTGTTTACTATAACCCCATCCCAATTTCCAAGGAAAACATCATCAATACCGATAATAATAACAATAAACTTAGATGCGGAAAAGGAACCTGGTTGCTCCTCCACTTTCGGCCAAAGAAAACCGACTTTGGTAGAAAGACAAGCTCCGGATGCAATAGCGACGGCCGTAACGGCCACGTGCGTGATAGCAGAAGTCACAGCGCCATGAACAGATCCAGAGCCGGAAGCCGCAGCTGCCGCAGCTGCAATAACATTTCCAGAAGCGATGACGGAGTTAATCGATGCAGTAACAACAGGCGAAGGACTGATCCGATCAAAAAGGCGCCGGAATTTCACCGAGCGGCCAAGGATCCTCGGCCGAAATATCGGGCAAAAACGGAAGTAAAACTTGTGAGGGAACATTGCAGTAGTGGAAATGGCGACTGTGCTAGAGCATCGAAGGTGACATGAGCGCATTCTAGCTGATGATCCACCTCTCAAACCGTGAACCAGAATCAAAATTCAAAGAAAAAGGGGGAAAGAATCCCGATCGAGTGACTGATTCTGTTGTTGATAGAAGGAGAAATGGAAGAAGCGTGTTTCAGAAGTGGTGGAGAGAGGAAGTGAGTGGTTGGGAAAGTTACAGAATCCATGGATGTAAATGAAAGAAGGTGACGGTTAAAGAAGGTTATGTTAATAAATGAATATAAAAATAATAATAATAAATTAAAAAGGAAATTTTCATATACAACAAAAAATAAATAAATAAACAAGAAAATTGTGGCAAATCTCCTCAAAATAAACAAATATTCTTGCTCAAATCAAGCAAGTTATTGCAACTACAAAAAATATATATAAATATATATATATATATATATATATATATATATATATCTATAAAATAAAAAATAAAAAGACAATTCTGAAATGTGAAAAATGCAAAAAATAAAGGAAAAAATACAAAAAACAGTTATATAAGATGAAGTAATTTAAAAAATAAATGATATAACTAACACTTGTAAATTAAAATATTATTTAAGTTCCTAATTTGAAATTTATTTCATTATTATGATAATATTATAAAATTTTTGAAGTTAATCTTGACTAAATTTGATTCAATAA
The DNA here is from genome assembly GCA_037832605.1 of Cyclanthera cordifolia. Classification (NCBI taxonomy): domain Eukaryota; kingdom Viridiplantae; phylum Streptophyta; class Magnoliopsida; order Cucurbitales; family Cucurbitaceae; genus Cyclanthera; species Cyclanthera cordifolia. Next base: position 7,512,719 of record JBBMEG010000022.1, read on the forward strand.
TATTAATAAAGATCATGTCAATAAAAAAAACATTAATAAACATAGAAGGTAAATATTTAATATTTATAAAAAATATATATTAATATTTATAAAAAAAAATTAAATTTTAAGCAAAAATTAAAATAATGATCAATTTTAATTATTTTTTTTATTTTCAAGTGTAGAACTAAAATTTAGACAATAATATATTCTACATGATTTTTGTTGACATCGCCAACTACATTTTCACTCTTGGCTTTATTGACGTTATTTTGGTTGAAAATTAAAATATCATAATTCAAAATTTTGATTTATTTTATTTTTCACTCAAAAAAATATTTAAATTCATTTTAGTCACACTTTCAAATGTCTTTTTTTTTTTATAACTATTTCAACTCATAATTACTTGATTCTACGTGATGATAATAATTTAATTAATTTTTATTAAAAAAAATTAAGTTAATATTGATCAAATTTGCTTAATTATGTTAATAAATATAAAATACAAACATTTAAATTTTATATAAAATATTGAAATTTAAGCAAAATGGAAAAGAATTTTTTTTTATTACAAGAAGCAATTTGAGTGATCTTTTTTAAGTATAAATTAAAAATTAGAAATTTAATACAGGCTCAAATCATCTAAAACATATAAAAAGAAAATAAAACTTGCTCTTGTTGAGAGTTGAACTCAAGACCTCCCGCTTACTAAACGGGTGCTCTAACCAACTGAGCTACAAGAGCAACTTGAAGGTAGCCTGTAACATTGTACATTATAACTATTCTTTAAAGTTTATTTATTTATTAAAAAAATTGCCGAACAAAAAGAAGGTAAAATGACTTAGATTGCTCGAAGCATGTCCTATAAATGGCTATAAAATAAACCAAACCTAAAACTTAATATCATTTATCATTTTATCCCAAAATTTCTCCAAGATACCTTTTTTTTTTTTTTTTTTTGTTAAAATACTATTTTGGTAGCTCGACTTTGGTGTTTGTTCGTTTTCATTCCTCGACTTTCAAATGTCTAATTTTTATTTGTTGACTTTGTACTTTGTCTAATTTTGATCCTTGAACTATCAAATGTTCAAATTTAATCCCTAAAATATTTAAAAAGTTCAAAAGTAGTTCTTGTGTTATTGAATTCTTTTTTTCATACCTTAATTCTCTCTCTCATCTATCTCTCGTTGTTTATCTTTCCCCAAGCTCTCTCTTATTTAACTCTACACAATGAAAGATATAATTAAGGAGTGAAAAAAAAAATCATCAATATAAGCACTATTTTTTAACTTTTTAAATACTTTAGGTACCAAATTTGAACATTTGATAGACCAATGATCTAAATTGAACATTTGAAAGTCAAGGGACCAAAACGAAACAGACATCAAAATCGAGGAACCAAAATAGTATTTTAATCTTTTATATTTATATGTATGAATATTGATACGAACTTATTATTCTCAGCATTCGTTTTTTTAAAAAGAAACTCAAAAACCCTAATTTGAATAAAAATAGCTTAATTTTCTCACCATAAAAATTATAAAGGATATTTGTTTCATGTTATTAACTATCAATTAAAAATAATCGCTCATTTCGAACTACTATAATCATTTATTTTTAATCTCTCGTTATAATCATTTATTTCTAATTACTTATAACATCAAAGTTATTAACCGCAACTTCTTTACAAAACCACCATTCAAATGAAATATCACTAAAACTCAAATTTTTATCACTCAAAATAATTCCTAGACAATTTTACCCTCAAACCCCTTATAAGCAGAGAATTCATAAATTAGTGTAGATTTCCTGATGTTGACATGAGATTTGTGACAAATCAATGAAAAATTAGAGGCAAAAATTGGTAATATATATGAAAAATTAGAAATTTGTTACCATTAGGTAGGAAAATCAAACTCTAGTTTCAGAGTTATTAGTACAAGTTTTGTATCAATTCAATCTAATATAACCTACCAAAGCGAGCATAGCTCAGCTAGCACCAATAAATGCATTAACATCTATTCGATCAGTGGTTCGAATCCCTTTTCTATCACCATTTTCGACCAGTGGTTCGAATCTTTTTTTTATGGAAACACTGTACATTCGATTCAAAAAGGAGAATAAAAAGTATGTCCACCTTAAAGCCAAATTTATGTCAAAGTTTATGTGAGATTCATAATCCAGGCTTGTGTATTTAGCAAAACCTAAAGAGATAAACAAAGCTTTATCAACATTGGCTGTACTAAAACATCAAAAGTAAATCACGAGTCCAGAATAGGTATTGAATTCAAAAACTTAGAAGAATAAATGAAAGAAATAATATATCTATAAAACAGGCCATCCATAGTCGAGTGAGTACAAGAAAGATGACAATCCAATAGAGAGAATCTGTATCGAAATTATAACAGGCTTTCCCTAAAGAACACTGTAAAGCAAAAGTCACCCTCAACAAAACTAACACAAGGCAAAAGGGAAACATGATTTCTGCACAACCCGCGCCGAGGCCTAATCGTATACGTTACACCTATAGGATGAATTATCATTAGATTGAAAATGGGTCGTCTCTAAACCTTTGCAATACAATATCAATATCAATCTGTGCCTCGTGGATCCTGCGGCTAAATCGCACACCTACGATGTGTTCTAACCCTAAAATCAGCCAACTAACTACTAAATACTTGCTCCACATTTAATCTATTGGAATCACCCATCATCATCAGCAGTCAAACTACCACCGTGCCATGAGCTATCTTTTTCTAGAAAATTATTTCCTCCATCTGTGAGGGAAAACTTTCTGCAGAACTGGAAAAACTAATTAGCAAAAAATTATCCGTATTGGCTCAAATGCACAGATTTGTGAGACTGCAAATCAAATGCCCACTTCAACCTCGTCAAAGTCCATGAGCTTTTGCTTCTGCACAGAGAGACTAGACACACAGTTATGAGTCCACCATCTCATCTTGAATCTCGTTTGGAGCAATAAGCCCGGGAATCGAAAGCATTCGCTGTCGATCTCTTTCCCTCTGAGCAGCTGCCTCTTCAGCATAAAGATCTTTATTATCCTGCAAACAGAATTCACACCTAATTAAGCATCATATTCATATCTTGCTTAAGATAAAAGCTAACTCTGATACCACTCAATAGAATACCATATTAGGAAGGAAAAAAAACCCATCGTGGGAGGGTCTGAGGGCCTTGGGGAACCAAAGGATTATGGGTTTAATGCATATGGCAATCTACTTATGAACAAATTTCCTCCCTGATACCCAAAAGTTGTGACCAAATAGTTGAACTGCACGTAAACTGGCATAGACGCTCAAAGATATAAAAAAATGGTTTGTGGAGATTAGAGGCACCCTCGTACCGATGCCCAAGACTCCTGCCCAGTTAACTAAATAGCATTAGCCTCCCTCTCACAAGTTTACTTAGCTTTCATGAGTGCCTTCCCTTCAATTTTATTTAAAAACATATACAGATCTTCCACGAGATAAGCGCGACTCTTGGTTTGATTATTTTTTTCTTTTTTGATAAGAAACATTTTAATTGATAGTTAAAAAAATAAAAGAGAAGGGGATGTCTCGAAGAAAACACCGCCATTTTTCTGATAAGGAAGAACAGTTGTCACAATGTTAGCAATTCATTAGTGAACCATAAATTGTGCATAGATTTTCTTCAATTACATGCTCACAGGTGTCAGGAACAATAAACGAAACCTATAAAAAAACATGGTAAAAAGAACTTTATTATCCTGCAAACAGAATTTAAACCTAATTAGCATCCTGTTCATATCTTCTTTAGATAAGCACTTTGATACCATTAGATTGACAGATAGATAGGGTTTATGCCTATAGGAAGATCAGAGGTGCCCTTGTATGAGTGCTATCGATCTCAAGTATTACTATGAATTTACTACTCTCGCCCAAGTCAATAAATAACATGAATGCCTCCTCCTCGCATGTTTACTTATACGTTGATAGCAGGGGCCTACCTCAGAATCTAAAAAACTGAAGAGTGTTATTCCTTCAAGTTTATATCTAATATCTATACATAAACAGTTCTTCCTCTCTCATTAGATAAGTGCGATACTTGGTTTGAAAAACAAAAACACTCCATTTTTCTGATAAGAACACTGGTCAAAAGGCCCATGAGGAGACATGGATAGGTGGAATCACTTAATATACAATAACATCTCCCAGTGGGCAATGGTAAAAAAATCAGGTTCTGGAGTGACATATCCAATTTTATTTGATTCTATCATTGAAAAAAGAGGCTCAAGTTCCAGAGACGTGGGCTGACAGAAGGAATATCCCCTGAGAAAAAATATGAAGGATGTTGAGATTGAACAATGGGCGAACATATCTATGACTATACACCATTTCTTTGACAAACATAATGGATTGTTGGCTTTGGAAGCTTGGTAATGGCACCTTCTCTACCAAATCATTGCTACACTCAAAGAAAATCACATTCCCAAACTGACTTGTATATTGAGATTTGGAAGGGTCCACACCAAAAGAAAGTCACATTCTGCAGTTGGGAGCCTAGTTATGGAGTATTAATTACACAAAACAGATTGCAACATAAGCTCCCTGGCAGCTCCTTGTCTCCTGGATGACGCTTCCTATGTTAATGTTACAGATAAATGGCATCTCAAAAGTCAAATCCATCTTTTCATTTGTAACTACTTGCTTGATATTTCTCTCGCAGTACACCCTTTTCAAAAATGAAAGAAGATTTTGTGAAATCTTTTTCTATTTGCTTTTTGTTGGCGAATTTGGAAGGATCGACAAGACATCATTTTTAACAGACAACCCTAGAAAAGAACGAAGTTTTATCGAATCCATCAATTTTCTAGCTATGACATGGGCTGATTGTATTACGCCTTTCAAGGATTATAGTTTTGTAACTCTTCAATCTCATTGGTGAAGTTTTATGTAATTACTTGTTCGATAGGACTCTAGGTAACTTTACAAATATCAATCAAAGTTTTTGTTTCCTATACAAAAAAACAAAAAAAAACAAACACTAGTCATAAATGTTAGCAACTCATTTACAGCAACAAAAAACTACCCCTAGTAAAAAACATGGTATTATTTATCTAATCTTAGGCTGACCTGTGCTGAAAATTCTTTAGATTGCACAAGAAAGTCTCGAATGTGATCCTTGAACACGGAGAGATCATTTCTTGATTCAAACAGTCCATTCACAAATTGAGCGACCTGAAATCACATTGAATTTTTTTTTAATAGGGTGCACAAAAACTACAAATGAAGACGAGAAGGAACCAAAGAGGAATTAGGCAAGCTCATACTTCTGCTGCAGTCATGTTGGGGAATGAAGAACTCAGCAGCTTAATAGTGTACTCCCGAACAAAAGCCACATTATTAGGGTATGTATAAGGAACAGATGCAGCATCCCATAAAGGTTCTGTTAATACGCCAGACTCCGCCTGACATAAAAAAACACCATAATGTTACCACAAAAACACCCATGAATATATTGTTTATCTAAAATTAATGATGAAAATAAAAAAATTAAACGTTAACCAGCGTAGTAAGTTAACCTGATGGACAGTTTACATATTTTAGTTGAAATAAATCATTAACAAAATGGTTTTATCACGAGTGGTGGCATAAACACGGAACATTACCAAGCAAAATAAGTGTTGAAGGACCAAGACATGCAATTTAAATCCTGGCTTGTGAAAAGTGTCCGTCAATACTGCAAATATTTCTTGCTCTATAGTCACAAAATATGTCCGATAAAATTGATTGCAGAATTCAGAAGCCTGTGACACAACAAAAACAATTATTTTAAGAATATCAAACAACAAATATCATGATATAAAAAAAAAATAGAATGCATCAAAACACCGCACCTGAAAATTTTTTTGCATCTCTAATAGTAGATTGAGCCCAGTTTCCGCAATATTCCTCTCTGTATGCCGAAATGCCCATATAATTGAATCCATAACAAGCTTTAATTGCTGATGAGAGGATCCACGTCCCAAGTTAAAAAAACAATGAATTGCATTCAAGGAAAGAGAAGAGTAAGTAAATGCAATAACTGAGAATTAAACTATAAGGTCAATAGAAGGTAAAATGTTTGTGCAAAACCTGACTTGACAGCCGAATCAGGGCAGGAAAACAGTATGTAGCAATGGCACGGAGTAACGAAAAAAACTTGAGGCGATGCTCCGGATAATCTTCAAAATTTTTAGTAATCATCTGCAAACCCACACAATCAGACACGCTACACAATATAAATATAAAAAATATAAACGCACAAAAAACTATTTTAAGAATAGAGGATAAAATCCACCAGAAAAAAAAAAAGTAGTTGTACATTAAACTGAACAACTGAAACAAAAGTTAAGAATTGCATAGGCATCTCAAACATGCAATAATTTGTTATACAAATCCTCACCTCCAACGTGCATTGGAAAACTGCTTCAAATATACGAGGCACATCGTCAATCATTGTATTCTTATACCTTTAAGGGAAAAAGAGAGTAAACAAAAATTAGGAAATTTGCAAAATGGTAGAAATAAAATTTTATAAAGCAACAATAAAATAAAAGGCATATTCCAATTCAACAAGGAGTGAATATCAAAAACTAATGCAGCAAAATGTATATATCCCTTTAATATAATTGGCATCAAAATAAATTGGAGTAAATTGATATAATAAGCAGTTGCACATACTTATTGATAATTGTAGCAAAAAGGGATAAAACTTCTGATTCACGAGCATCTGGGAGATTCCTAGCATAATCAAGAAGAACAGGTTCCATCATTGGAGGCACAAACTGCTTGCCAATTTGTGGTTGATCTTCAGCCTTGTCTAAGAATGTTTCGATAAGCTTTAGAGTTTCCCTCTTTACTGATCTGTTTCATCAGTTTTCCAATTGGTTAAGATGTCATGGCAAGGCTTGTGTAGCAACATATCAAAAGCAGATTATATCAAGAATTGCCATCCGAATAAAATTTTACCGTAAAAGCTTAACATATGATGATTTAGAAGCATAAGGCCCTCCTTCAGCAATGCTACTAGATATAAGCTCGCTATACATTCTGTAGGCACATTCCAGAATCACAGAAACCACTTATGATAAGAAAAGCAAATGCTAAACGCAGTCATGTATTTTGCTATTAAAAAAGAACACCCCCATAGGACAAGAACGTAACTCAATACCTGTACACATTGAGCATATCCAAAAAGATCAAAGATATCTGAGGTAAGAAATAGGTTCCAAGAGAAGTGGCAGCACTTGTATTTGTCTGCATGCAAGAATTTTAAAAAACCCAATTTATTCTTAAAAGATCACTAAGTAATCAAATAAGAATCTATCTAACAGCACTATGTAATGGTTAGACAAAATTAAATTAAATCAAATCATACCTGTAGTATATTGAGCACCGTTCTTATTACATCCTGATCTTTTAGAAAATCAACACTTTGGCGTGCCTGACCAATAATTTCAGCCCATTTCTGTGTAACGAGTAGCCACAAACCATGCATTCAAACTATCACTAATAGTAGTCGACAAAAATGGATCCTTAAAGTCAATTTCTCAACAAAAAAAGACCTGGTTTGGAAGCTTCATCAACCTCTGAAGGTATTCATCTCTCTTTTGTGGATCAGGTTCTGCTTGAATCATATGACCAACCTGGAGTAACAATAAGTAGTGAAGGATTAAATTATAAAGCATTAGTTCATACAGATTTTAAACAAGAATATTCTATAGACATACAGATTCATAAAAAGTATGGATTTGATGAGGCTCAAGATCTGTAACGGTTGTTGGAAGACTAGAAAGAAGTTCAGAAACGAATGGCTCATTTTCCCCAACCTGAAAAATAGAAGCAAGACATTACAGCAAATTAAAACAAGCAAATAAAAGGGATTATGCCAAATAATGTAATTTTTTTTAAAAATCTTTTTCCACCAATGATAAAACATGTGAGCCAAGTGTGCCATTAAATGAAAGCTACATACCTGTACAATGACAAACTTTCGCTTGCACTTTTGAACAATTTTTAAGAACGTGTCACAGGCCATATCCTGAAATTTGGGAAATTTTGGGATCAGAAGAAGAGGCTTATTATATCAATTTTAGCATTACAAAATTGAAAAACGGGTCAAGAAAATAATGTGCTAGATATACCGAACTTCAAAATAACCACACATGCATGTTTGCAGTTATTTCATTTACCAGTCCAGTTGTAAGTTGTGTAACACTTAAAAATCAAATGACCAACTCTAAAATATGATAACAGCCATGTCCTAAAATACTATAGGGAAGGCAAAAATAACCTGCACTCCTGGATGTGTTTCGTGCATGAATTCAAACAACTTGTTCACTACAGTTTTCAAGAACTTCCAGTGAGCTCTTAAAAATCTTGGGTACTGACCAACGACATACCTGTCAGAGAAACATTATACGTGAATGGGTAGTCCAACGAGAACGTAAAGATTTTTAAATAGAATAATAGGTTTAGTAAGACTTGAGCTTTTGCAATACTAATTCATCACATATTGCACTATTCCCATTAAATCAGAATTATTCCCAAGTCAAATGTGAAACATACAATTAATGAATTCCTATTCAAAACATGAGGGCAATGTACAGCCCAAAAAAAGAGTATCTCCAGTGAGCTACATGGATAATACATACATGATGTTACTTGCAATAACAGCTTTGTTGTCCTTTCCTTTGGTGATTTCACATAAATTCAATAAATCACGTATTACCATAACCAAGAATCTGTTCTCCTGAAAAGGTGGAAAAAAGGTGGAAAAAATGAAAACACTCAACATACAGAAATTCAGATAAAATTTCAAAGTAAATCCTTCAATGAAAACCTATAAATCAAAATCTCCAAAGTTCATGCAGTACCTGATCTTCCATCATGGAACCAGAGATGGATCCAATTGCCCAGCATAGTGTGTTTAAGTTGTTCCATGACCAATCTTCACCACTTAGTTGTCTGCTTAACTTCTTCAGCATCTGTCTCAAAACAATATTTTATGACATACTTGTAAATTGTAATTAATGAAAGAGAGAGATCAAAGGGAACGAGAGACTAGTTATGAGCATATTAAACACTATCCTCATAAGTTTTTTATGATGAACCAAGCAATGAAAGAACATTATATACGAAAAGAAAGCCTAAAACATCTAATGAGATTTGATGTGCCTGACCCATCCGGAGCATAAACTATCCTCATATGTTAGAACTTAAATAGCAGTAATACTTCGAAAAAAAGAAGCTTCCACGAGATTTCAATTTTCAAACAAATAAATACATGCTTATTGGAAGAGTGGAAAGAACAAAGTCTTTTTTTAAGAAAAACGTTTGCATCACGTTTCCAAATAAACAAAGAAAAAATCATGCATGAACAAGTAATGTTTTGATGTCAATAGATAAGACTTCATAGAAAAGAATATAAAAACTGCATTTAACCAAAATGAAAGGTAGTTACCTGCTTTTCAGTGTCGTCATGATCAAGGTGTGACAAATAAATTAATGTCTCTCGCATGCTCTGCAGTCATTAATATATTTAACCAAGGATAGAGGAATACTTCTTAACTTGATTTAAAATAGCATAACCAATTACTTAAAAAAAAAACCTAACGCCACATAAAAATGAAAATTTTATGAAGTATGTTACATTGTGATAGAAGCAGCAATAGATGTTTATCTAGAACCTACTGAAAAAAATCATAAGGGAACTTTCAACAGAGAACCAGATTCTAGCACCAAATTCTTAAGATTTAAGAACACCATGAACAAAACCATCATATTGGGGGAAAGCATCTTAGATTAGGAAAATAACGACCCCTCGCAACAATGCCAAAAATGAGTTCAAACCCGTTGTCAAGAAAGGAGCTACTGTCCACAGTTAATAAGGTTCATTCTTACATTATACTTCTGTGAATCACTCAATTACACACTTCCCCCCTACCAATCCCCCCCCCCCCCCCCAAAAAAAAAAAACAATAAGCAGTAGTTTGACCACCTTATATTGAACAAGGACGTCATTATCCTTCATGGTTTCTCGGACAATGTTTCCATTCTCATCCTCAACAATGAGAACCTCTTCAGGTTTAGCCATACGACATATCATAAGCATTCTCAATTTTGACATCGAACCAGAATAAAGCTGCCTCCTCTGAATGAGTTGTGAACCAAGGCCATCAACCACACCAGAAAGCAAAGGCACCTGCTCATCAAATTGGAGGGAGGGAGTCAGAGAACTCAAGTATAAGAAACGCTTTCACATATTACTGCAAATACAACATAGAGGAAATCATGTTTGAACTCGAAATTTGATACATTGCGGACAGGATGCTAAGTGAGAGTGTGAGACACCAAATAACATGAAAATATTTCAAAATTATTTCTATTATTAAATAAGGGAAGAAATAGCAAAGCCATTATAATTGGGAAACAATAAAATATAAGAAAGAGGCACACATACCAAAGCAATTGTTATTGAAAAACAATAAAATATAAGTAAAAAGGAATCTATTACTTTTAATATATTTTTTATAAAAAAGGCACCTAGTACTAAATGCAATACACAAATCCATTAATGAAATTCAGCATTCCAGGTATCCAAAAAATCTAGCACATTAAATCAACCACGCAATTTTTTCTCCATGGCTCGATCTCTAGAAGCCTTTTTTCATCCCCGCTTGTTGAGGACTCAACACTTATCTCTTCATCGTCTTCTGAATCTCTTCAAGTTCCTTCAAGTACACCCCTAATTTCTTCTCCTGCCCTTCTCAACACGTCAAATCTCCATTAAGTTTCAAGTCTTTTTCACTTGTCTCTTCTTCTTCATCTTCTTTTACTCCTTATGTTTCACTACATCACTTCAGGTTCCTCTGAAAGTAGTTTACAAGACACCAGTGAAGAATCTACACTGCCCCACAATCAACCCTCTTCTCCTCCTCCCTCATTTGGAAGAAGAACTCATGAGTAAAGAGAGTGTCCCGTGATGAGGGAAGATATTTCTTTAAGACTACAAAGAAATGAACAAGAGCTTCAAGATCAACATTTGAATGTTCTTGGTTGACAAAGGAAGATCAACATTTGAATGTTCTTGGTTGACAAAGGGTTTTAAGCCTCACGAAAATCATGCAAGCTAGGGTTCAGAAACCCCTCCTTAAAAGCAATTCATCACAAGCGGTCCTAAAGAGGTGGACTTCTTCCTACAATTCTTAATCATTGGCCTCCACGGTAATTTTCAGGCAAGTGTAATCTGTATCCCTAATTTCTTTCGAAATCCCTTATTTAGTGTTAGCCATGAATATTTATATTGGAATTTAAACAATGGAGCAAATAATTCTATGATGCATCACATTTAATTCGACGATCTTCCAGGGATAAATCAAGTGAAACTAAGCCGAGTCTTGTCAAGTTTTTTTCTCTTCTAGCAACTTCTTACTCGATTACACTTCACAAGAGGATGTCGTTCTGCCTCAAATTAGACCTTGACAAGTGACTCAGAGAGGATGAACAATCGATCTCCTGGAAGCCCTACCCTTTGCCATTATGTTATGTACATCAAGTTTAAATAAAGTCGACGAAGTTCATACAAACTAGCTTGTCTGGAACTCTTGCAGTAGAAGTTTTGTGCATACACTTTTCTATCTTTTTTTAGTCATCTATAGCTAGCCATTTGGCACATGCTTTTTTATGTTTTTTACATCATTCTTTTGTGTTTTATGTTACTTAAGATATAAATAAAAAAATGTATATCACAACAAGCCCCATAAACCCTGAACAAAGAGTTATACCCTCCCCCTCCGACGACGCCATTCTCCGAGACTGAGGAACCTCGTCATTGACCATTCCACCTAGTCGACACACCCTCTCACCTCCATCCACCATCTTCGACAAGAATAGAGCGATATTCCAAATCTGGTTCTGTTTCTTTCTTGATTGGTTTTTCTACCGAGTTTATATTGTTTTCACTGACAACGCTAGAAGATCGTCATGTACACGACCGTGTGCGTCCCTTCATCAGAGTTTTGTCTATGTGCCCATAGTTGAACCAAAACCAGAGCCCCCTCTCCTACGCTTATTAGATTGGTTGCTTGTGTTGTATGCATGCTCGTCAACGAACCAACATGGATCGAACTACATAATCGGAGTTCTCCCTCAACGTGACAACACCTATCGGATTGCTTTCTTCCCTAATTATTTTATTTCTATCATTTTTTCTCCAATCAAGTTTGGTTTTGGAAGAACCAGTTTGGCTCACTAGAATTGAACCTGTCTTTTGTTTTTTAATTAAAATATTAGTTTATTTAATTTTATATACTTTTTCCTTTTCTTTTTTCCATTTCTTTTTCTTTTTAACTTGGAAATCTAAGTTTCAGTCCACTATACTCAGGGTAACCACGCCC
>JBBMEG010000022.1:7555212-7572026 GCA_037832605.1 Cyclanthera cordifolia
AAAAATTATCCTCTACCATTGGTTTTGGTATATTAGAACTTATTCAATATAAAGCCTACTTTTTTAAAGTTTATCAATTATTTCAAATGAGGGTTTAAACGTTTTAAATCGGGCTTCATGTTCGTGTACACGACAATTTACTACATCCTATTGCTTTATATTTGGTGATATGTTGATCTATTGAAAATCAAAGTAACCATCTATCCTTTTGAGACTATCTACTATCATGCACATCTTGTTTGATTATTTAGCTTCGTCATTTAATCTCTGATTTATAAGTTATTTTGTAAGGATTCAAGTTTTTAAATGATTAAAATTATACCTCTTATTTAACTTACATGCATATAAATTAATTATAAAAAATAAAAAAAACCAAAAGCGCCAGTAATTATGGAGCGTTTATAATGACCATGCGGCACACATGGCCACTAATTTATTTATTTCCCTTCTATTTTTTTTTTTAATTTTAAATTTCATTTCATTTTTCACATCAGTTTTTTTTTTTTCTTTTTACAATGTTTTTTCAACAAATTTTAGTTTATTTATCTTTGAATTTTGTATGATCTAAATTTAAAAGATTATATTAAATATTTTTATTTAATTTCGTTATACTAATACCATATTTTATCAAATATATTTTGTAATTTGAAAGTTAATTTTATTTGTTGTTTTTTATTTATTTGTTTATTTTGTATACATAATATATTTAATGATCAAATAATAAGAAATGTATGTGATTTAAACTTAGCTGATTTCATATGTTGAATATATTTTTCATAATTATTAAATATTTTATATTTTAACAGACTTCTCGTCCCCTTAAATTTATATTTGTATCTATTTTCTTTATTTATTTTTTTTAGTTTTTTTGAAAAAAGGAATTTGTGAAGAGAAAAGAAAAAAGGTGGAGGATATAGCGTAAAATCGAAAGAAAGGGATAGAGATTGATTGGATTTGCAGGGAGAGAAAACAAAAGGCATTTGAGTCCCACAAGGTGAGTGACAAAAGTCACGCCCAAAACCAAAAGAATAAAGAATTCAATTCATTGGTGGAGCGGTACCTGGATTTAATGCTTCTTTTAAATTATCTCTCTCATCACTTACATCTCTATGTGCGTGCCTCCAAACAAAAACTCAAAACCAACCCAATCCAATTCAATTAAACTAATTAATGAATCCATTCCATAATATTGGATCATTCTATTTGATATTTAGAAAATTGAAATATATTTGTTCGATTTCGTTTTTTAATGGAACAGCCAATAAAAAATAGAACGGAACCGAAAATATAAATAATAATCAATCATTTTTTATTAAAACGAAATCGAAAATCGAAGTGAATCAATTAAAAACGAAGAAATGATTTTGTCTTTTATTGAATATGGAATTGGACTCAATTATTAAAAAATGATGATATTAGTTGGATTATGAATTTGGACAAAAATCGAACAGAAGTCACATTATCTGTTTGGGAGAGAGAGTGTTTATAAGTAAACAAATTATTGTAAGTAGACGTTAATTTATTGAGCATCTTTTCCTGTCTGTTCATGCAACCCACGTCTGATCTCCTCATCAATTGAACTACTTTTTCCTGTAAATCTAATTTCCTTCTCTGTTTTTTTAGTGTCGGTAAAAGATTCCAAATTAAAACATTATAAACAGTACGTACGTGAAACGAAATATTACTTAGCCTTACTCGTAATTAAAACTAAATGAATACAAAAATGGCGGATACCCATGCGCCAATGGTATTTAATTATAGTATCTTATTCCTTCTTCTAAAACAATTAAAAAATCAAATCAAATCAAATAGAGACCAAAATAGTATAAGAACAGCTCCACCACACCACTCGTTCCTACCCTTATATATTAGCTTCATCAACATTTAGGATATTATTGCATGCAATTCATCTCATATCTCTTCCACCGCCCCAAGGCATGTGATCATCACTAACTCCTTGAGTTATTTTCATGCCTTTTAGCTTAATTTAAGCTCACTATGATCAGCTATAATTCGTTTGATGAGATTGGGTTAAGAAAGCTTCTTCTTCTTCTTTATTCTTCTTCTTCTTCTTAGCGATGTGTAACGCATGTGACGCAGGGTCTTTCAAACATGTTTTGTAGTCACTCACATGCATCATATGAAAATTCTTAGAAGGTCACTCAATTTAGGACTACTCAAAGCTAAACACATTTAAATGTGAAGTTTCTGTGATTAAACTACAGAAAAAGAAGATGCACCTTGTTGGTATAAGTAGGTTCCTTCATGTATCCCTCATAAACTCAGGGACTTGAACCTGTGAATAAATTTATGTTTGAGCAAAACTTTGAATTCATTTGTTAAGACACTTGAATGAAAGTTTTGTTATTTTAATAAATTTGTTTTGGGCGGTTAGGTTTTTTAATATTGTTGGTCAGAAAACAAGTCATAGAGAGGGATGAATTGAAAGTTTTGTTGGAAAAGAAAATGTTGAAATTAGAATTTGGATTGCTCGTGTTGCATATTGAGTAAAAAAAAGATATAGGGTAATGTGTAGAGACGTGCTATATTTGAAATGGAATGCAATAGGGTGATTTTGATTCGTTTATTGTGATGGATATTGGTATATTGGTATATTGGTATATTGAATTAAAGTTGGGGGAGTTTATAAATAGGCATGAACTCCTCCTAATAAAAGGGGGTATTATATTTGTAAAACGTGAGAGAGAGGTTGAGCGCGTTAAAATCTCAATCTCACGGGTGGTTTTCCCTTTATTTTCATTAATTACCGGCTTTTACCCTCCTTTGCTTTTCATTTTTTACTCTTCTCTTTTACCCCACCTCCACCTCCACCTCCTCCTCCTCCTCCTCCTCCTCCTCCTCCTCCTCATCATTATCTTCACTTGTCGTTTCCGATTATTTCATTCCCCATTTCAGGCTCTGCTGATTTTGTTTTTGTTATATAAGTAGACATCTGTATACTGGAGGCCGACGCGGAACCAAGAATGAGAAAGGAGAGAAGAACGAAGAAGAAGATGAAAGGAAGAATTTCTATGATTGGAAGTTACGCCATTGCATCATCCATCAAGGATCATCATCATCAACGCCCTTCCATTACCTGCACTACCTTCAACATTCTCGCTCCCATTTACAAGCGTCTCAATCAACAGGTGCTTCTTCTTCTTCGTTTTCTTCTTCCCTTTCTTTCTTTCTTTCTTTCTTATCATTCATCCCTTCCAAACCAGGATCCATCTTGCCGCGAAAGTGATTACAGAACGTATTGGCTTGCCAGAAATCAGAGGATTCTCGATTGCCTCTTGTATGAGAAATCTTCCATTATCTGCCTTCAGGTCACCTTTCCATTTCCTTTTTTCTAAATCCGCTTCTTCTTTTCATTTCAATCACGCCTTAAGCATCGTAAGATTCTGTATGCCTGCAGGAGTTCTGGGTTGGAAACGAAGAGCTCGTAAATATATACCAAAACAGGTTAGGAAATGCCGGTTATATTCATTTCAAGCTTGCTCGGACCAATAACCGTGGCGATGGTGCGTTTTCCTTCTTTTACAATCAATTTTCACTCGAACGATTATCTCCCGTCTGTTACTTTCCGGATTTTTATCCGCATCGTTGTTTAGTGAGTGCCTTTTGTTAACATTTACATGAATCTACATTTAATTTAGCGCCACAAACTATTTGATTATGCTGTTTTGTAACCCTAAGCCATTTCAAACTGAAGCTGATTGGATCTGAATCTTCAGGTTTGTTGACTGCGGTGAATAAGGATTATTTTAGAGTGATAAATTATCGAGAGCTGCTATTTAACGACTGTGGAGACCGCGTTGCGCAGCTATTGCATGTTGAATTAGCAGTTCCGTTTTCACAGCGTCGAAACAATGACATTCGTCAGGAAATTCTTATTGTCAATACTCACTTGTTATTTCCTCATGATTCCAGTCTCTGCCTTGTCCGGTTGAATCAAGTAGGTGCTCTTTCTCTTGCATATATGCAACTTTGTACACTTTCCAGTTCCAATTCTAATGATTTTAAGCCTTGTTATTCTTCTTCTGTATCCTTTTTCCAGGTATACAAAATCCTGCAATATGTTGAGTCTTATCAGAAAGAAAACGAACTCAATCCCATGCCCATCATACTTTGCGGGTAAACCTCACTCCCTTCTAATTTTAATTTTGTTGGCTTTTAGACACACGCTTGCTTTTGTTTCCTGCTTCCACCGGAGCTTCACAGTAATTTTTTCAAGGTCTTTCTAAATGCTTTAGTGACTGGAATGGAAGCAAACGCGGGCATGTGTACAAGTTTCTTAGGTCGCAGGGGTTTGTATCGTCATATGATACGGCTCATCAATACACAGATGCAGATGCAGATGCACGCAAGGTTAACATCCCAACTTCATTCCCTCGTGTCAAAGATCAATAGTAAATGTTGACCATTTTTCTAACTTGGTTGTGGCTTTCTTTCTTGTGTGCTAACCAGTGGGTGAGTCATCGGAATCATCGAGGAAACATTTGTGGGGTTGACTTCATATGGCTTTTGAATCCTAATGGATATAGAAAATTGCTAAAAACAAGCTGGAGTGAAGCTGTTTTTGGCATGTTCAAGGTTAGCAGCTCCTCTCCTCCCACACTTGTTGCTGCGTCCTTCAGTTCATGACATATTTATTGTTTGCAACTTATCTGTGTCGGATAACTATTTTCCAGCTTATCTTTCGTTAAATTTCCATTGCCATCTGTTGGGTTTGTGTATGCTCAACCAAGGGCATTTTTCTGCTTTATTCATTAATTCATTCATATATTAACCAGCACTTGAGTACTTAAACATTGGTGTGTGACTACCAAGTTGTTTTCTTTTTCCAATTCTAATACAATCTCATCATTTTTCAGTATCTGCTTCGAAGAGCTTCACTGACAGAAGATGATGCATTTGCTTTTCTAAAGGCAGACAGTGATGGTGACTATATAACCTACTCAGGTTTCTGCGAGGCACTTCGACAGGTAAATGATGTTGCTTCCTGATTTAGGTTTTGGAAACCTTACGTTGAATTTATTTGGGAACTTCTCTCTTGGGATAAAGGTTCTCATTGGTTTGTATTGAGAAACTTGCTTATGAATGGGTAATCATTTTTTTCAGCTGAATTTAACTGGCCATCCCCATGGCCTTAGCGTAGGAGAGATAAATGACTTGTGGGTACAAGCAGATATTGATGGAAACGGTATTCTTGACTATAGTGAATTTCAGGTAACATTTTCTAGTTCAAGCGTGTTATCTTTAAAACTTGTCTACATGGATTGTTTGTTCTTGTTTGAAACATTAGAAAAGTAGTAAACTTTGGGTTGTTGTAGATGATTTGGATGGAATGTTTATAGTTATAAGCAACATAGTTGGCATGTTCACAGTTATTAGCTACTAGAGTGGAATAGTTTGTCATTAATAAAGTAGTTGGTAGAAGAGTTTAACAGATTGATATCGATAATGATAGTAATGGTGTTCTGTTGTTTGTTTAACCATCCCATGCGACATCAGAGAATTTGGAATTCAACGGTCACAGAGGAGAGGGATGAAAAAAGGGAGGAGGTTGAATCAAAGGAAAATCAGGAGCAAACAATTGGTTTCAGTGTTGAGAATGCAGTCCTGTTTCCAGTTGAAGTGGAGAAAGGAAGGTGGCCTGAAGACTACTCCCTTTCAGATCATGCACGACTCACGGTGGTGTTCTCGCCCATAAGAATGCCCTGTTCTCAGTTGATATCCCGATGATAGCATTCGCATAGCATTAGCATAGCTTTGTTACTGTATACAACAGAAGAAGTGTTGAATTCACAATTGCAGTGCCATTTTCTATTGGAGCTGGAGAAGGAAAAAGGCACCTCAACTCTCAATGAATAAAAACTTGTGAAGCCCTTTTTTGGGTATATCTGCACTCGTTTTGCCCATCTCTACAACACAAACACTAGAACCAAACAAACAAACAAGCAAAAGGAAGGATAGAGCACATTATGTGTAGAGTACAGAGAGACGACAGGTTATGCTTTTGTTTTGTAATTTTTGTGTGATGTATATAAATATAGCATTTGTACAGTCTTTTGTATTTGGTATAAAAACGATTCATTACCTCCATAAAAAGTGATTTGTTTTTCTACAAAAACAAAAGGTGGACAACAGTAAGTGAAATTTCCCCTATATATAATCTGTCTTCCTTCCTTAATGAAGAAGGAAAATTGTGCGGGTCAAATAATTAATTGAATGAGATCTAAGAATGTGATGTTTCAATAATTATCATATAAATTAGAAAACTTTTGTCCAACGACAAAAACTGAGATAACCATCAACAATGACCGACCACATCACTTTAGTGACAACTTTGCTAAGGTGAGTGGATTTTCAGTTTTTATTACTTTTTCCACCTCTCATTTAAGTCTCTCCAAATTCAAATTAGCATTTCTCACTAAGAAAAAACATATACTAAAATTCTTTAATACATTATCTCTGGTGATGAATTCATACCACTAAGAAAAAACAGCCACATGAAGTCGGTAGAAGTTCTTTAAAAAAAAAAAAAAATGAAAGAGACTAGGGAAAGATAGAAACAAGGGGTGGGGTCCACTTGCGTTTGGGAATTGGAGGCTGCTTCTCTTCGTTCACATTTCTGAACTCTTAACCCTAACAAAACCGCAAAACAACAATGATTACACGTCCAACAAACAACAACAGACTGAATCATTAATAAGCGAAAACGAAGTAAGTGGTCAAGTTTGAATCTTCACGAGCTTAAAGAAATTAAATAATTCTACCTATATTACATTTGATCAACGTTCTGAACTTATTAATTAAAATTATGTTTACTTAGTGGTTTCTGTAAAGGAAAAAGATAGACCAAGTACTACTATTTTATGCATAAAGGGGGAATTTCTGCCAAAGAAATGTTACTTAAATCGGATTTTAAAGGAACAAACAAAATACTTTATAAATAAAAGTACGTTAAATGCATTTTGGTATCTACCCTTTAATTTTGTTCTTTTCAAATGTTCAATTTTCACGGTTTTGAAATATTCAATTTTTAATTGAAATTGAATATTTATAAGTTAAGAGATCAAAATAAAAAAAATCTTGATCCTCTATGAATTAAAATTGAACTTTTGAAAATTTATGAATTAAAATGAAACAGAATTCAAAATATAAAGACAAAAAATGATATTTTAACTTTAAAAATATATGAATTTTGATCATAATAATAACTAGTTTTTCATTAAAACGAACCAAACCAACTATCCTATGGATTGTCATACCTCAAATTAACCAACAACTTAACGTAGTTTTTACCTATCTCCATTTATCTAGAAAAGGGTTATTGTTTCTTGTTTTAATGAGACAAACAATATTTTTTTTTAAGTAAAAATAAGTGTTAAGTAAAAGAAATGTGTGTCTCCAACTGATGTTGTTGTTGATTAAACACTTGACTTTTGAAGGTACGTTCTCTAAAGTTTAGGACATGTTTGATCTACTGGGCCCACCAATTTTCATTGCATCAATCAATAACTTATACTTTCTTTTATTTTTATTTTTATTTTTATTTTTATTTTTAGATATTTCATGGAAGACGAAACAAAATTTATTTTGACTAACCAAAGAAGGAAATAATAATTATCTAAAAAAAAAAAAATAATAATAATAAGAAATGATTAAGATTTGAGAAAAAATAATTAAAGCAATAATCTATTGAGTGACCGGATATTTTGATATTTGGAAAAAAGAAAAAGGGATTGGGAGGGAGGGGTAAGTCGTGGCAATTTGTTTTAGAGTGGACCCCTACAAAGAACTTTATTTGGCATTACGTGTCGAATTTTGATTGGTTGAGTTTCGACATTGGAAAAAATGGTAGAGTTGTTATTTTGATAAACGGCGAGGGTAAAAATGGAAGGGAGTACAAAAACGCGTTTTCCATTTTGTTATTAGAAAAAAAGAGAGAGAAAGAAGATGTAGGTGATATTAAAGTGGGTTGTTTCTTTTACAGTTTTCTTCATTTTCTCTGAAAAGTAAATCGCACTCCCTCTCTACTCTTTCCCCTTAGTTTCTTTCAGCTCCCAGTTTTTGACTCTTTCTTTTTCATTAAAGTTAAAATTAAGAGAATCTCACCGGCCGATTACTTCCTCTTCTTCTTCTTCTTCTTCTTCCCCAATCCTCTTTCCTTTTCCCTTCCAACTATGGCTGTTCTAACCCTAAATTCCCTTCCCTTGGGCTTCCGATTTAGACCCACCGATGAGGAGCTCGTCGATTTCTACCTCCGCTCCAAGATCAATGGTAATCACGACGATGTCAGTGTTATTCGTGAGATCGACGTCTGTAAATGGGAACCTTGGGATCTTCCTGGTACGACCTCCATCTCTCTTTCACTCAATTTTTCATATCACCGATTCTTATTTCTTTTCCTTTCCGACGTATGTGTTTCAACCTATCTCTGTCTATACCTGCTCTTTGCGGACATCTCGAATATCTCTTGATTTTATTCTATTTTTTGCTTGTCACTGTTTCTACCCTTTTGCTATCTTCTACTTATTCTTCCTTGTTTTCTGAATCCGATCTCATCTACGTAATCGCTTCGCATCAATTGACTCCCATGATTTGCTCTTTCCAGTCACCATTCATGCGATTCCACTTCGATTTTTGTTTTTGTTTTCTTATATCTGTCCTTATTTTGTTTTTTGGTGCAGATCTATCAATAATAAAGACGAAAGATCCCGAGTGGTTCTTCTTTTGCCCACAGGATAGGAAATATCCCAACGGCCACCGCTTGAAGAGAGCTACCGTTGCGGGCTACTGGAAGGCAACCGGTAAGGATCGAAAAATCAAGTCCGGCACAAACTTGATTGGGATGAAGAAGACATTGGTATTCTACAAAGGTCGTGCCCCTAAGGGAAAGCGAACCAATTGGGTAGTCCATGAGTATCGTACCACTCTTAAAGAACTTGATGGCACTAACCCTGGGCAGGTCTGATTTTCTTTTAATTTCTACTTTTGGCTACTGGGATGAATTTATGCTTACGAGTCCGTCTTACTTGCTTAGTCTTTTATGCTGGCTCTTACGATTTATATTCGGTTGTTTCGAATGATCAATTTTTATTTCCTGCATTCATAACTGTGTTGGCTGATTTTTATTAACTATTGAAACTACTTCGAAAATGCCAGTTAATAGTATTTCAAACTTCTCTCGACCTCCACATTATGATGTTCTTCCAGCTTGTTTTTGCAGCATCTTTTGTTTATTTAGGGTTTAGCCAAGGGAGAATATATTTCGATATTGTATCTAATTCTTAACTTGACTTCGAGTACCCTTTGAGGTCTTGTTCTGCAGAACTACGTTCTTTCTTTACACTTACCAATTGGAACTGTTCGGTTTTAGCTAAAGCATATTTCTTGATTCTTTGAATGTCGTTGTTTCAAATTCAATTCTAATTCTGATACTGTTTTGGTTGTTGTTTTCAGACTGCCTTTGTCCTCTGTCGTCTATTTAAGAAGAACGATGAGAGTATTGAAGGGTCAAATGGGGATGAAGCTGAAGCTGCTATTTCATCCCCTGCCACAGCTGACTCGTCTCCTGGACAGGAAGATTCCCATTCGGAGCCAATACTACCTCTAGTTTCTCCATCATTGCAAATGCAGGCTGAAAGTTCTGATGGAGTGGTATCTGAAACAGTAGAACATACTGATGGTTCAGCTGAAGTTTATGGTTTTGATTCATATAATGCGGACGTGAGAGGCTTTCTTTCCTTTTCTTTTTTATTATAAGAAATTGTGCATGATCTGAATTGTGTAAGTCTATTTCTCTTGCAGACGGAGCCTCATCCATACGAAAAAAGGAAACACTGTGGTTCAGAGAATGAACTACTTGATAGCAAACTATTTTCTCCACTGCGCTCACAGCTGCAAGCAGAACTAGGATCGTCTGGCATATACTATTCGGATAGCAATTACTTGAACTTCGAAGGTAATGCAAATGCAGTGCAGTTAGAGAGTGGTAAAGAGGAGTCAGATTATATCTATCAGTTTATCGACTCTTTCGACTATAATTTGGATGATTATACACTTGAAGACCTCCAACAAGAAGCCATGTCTGAGTTTCCAAATAATGCAATGGCTCGCATGGACTGCGGATTTTTCGGTGGAGTGGAGGCTGCAAATGCTAAAAAAGCAATGGTTAGTGGGACCTTTTTTGTGACTTTATTTTTATGAAGACAATCTTACACGTTGGTTTCTGTTTCTGCTTTGAATTAGTCTCATTGTATCACTAACATCTTGTCTCGAAGCAGGTTATGCCAGATTTTGAAAGCTCAATTTGTTTGGAGGACATCGACAGGAAGATTCCTATTATTTGTGGTCATATGGAAATTGCACCAACAGAACAAGGTGCTGCTGCCGCTCTCTTCTCACAAAAAAATCAACGCGCCCATGACATATCTTGTTAACATAATCTTGCAAATCAAATTTTTTGGCAGGTCAATATTATAATCCATCTGGTAACCTTCCGGAATCATGCAATCAATTGTCTGGAGTAGGAAGTACTGATGCTGCAACTGGAATTCAGAGAATTATTCGCCGGCAAAGAAGTATGCAGAAACCCAATGAGTTTTCTACACCTCAGGGGACTGCACAAAGGAGGCTACGATTGCAACGCAAACTGAAAGTGCCATCCTCATGCTCTAGCAATATGCGTAGTGTGGGTAGTGGTGGATGGCAGGATGATGACCGCCCATCATTCTCAAGCAAGGTAAAGTGAAAGTAGTTCATCTAGTGAAATGTAAATATGGAATCCAAGCTATATATCATGTTGTAAAATTATAAATAATTGTCATTGACATAACATGCAGGAGAAAGAAGATTCAGAAAACAAAAGTATTGGAGGTAATTGTAGCAGTAATGGTGGTGTTGATGTTGCGGAACTGCCCCAGATGATGCCTGAAGCTGATCCAGGTGTGAGCAGTAAGGTCTCCCAGGAAGCGTGTGCAAAGTCGGTGGCAAGCTACAGCTCAAAGATCGACTTTTTAACGGGCAAAAGAAGATTGGTGACTGCACTGCCACCTTCAGTTCTTTCATACGTTTCAATAGTTAGGGTTGTAGTTGTAGTATTGTCCATATTTTTTATTAGCATTTGGAAGTTGTGTAAGCGTGACCAGCGTGGGGGGTATCCTGTGTCTTCCTTCTGTTAGCCACCATAGTTTTTTATGTCCTTCATGGGGTTGGGTGGGGGTTATAGAAACACAAGGAAAATAACAGCTTAGGATTGTGAAGGTATGCAATGTCTTAGTTTGGGCCTTAATATTTGTATGTATGTACGAACGTCCCTAGACTCCCATGTGTTTTTGTATAAAACTTAACTGTTCACTACTTTTGTTTACTTGGAAGTGTTTATGTATATATTCCAATTTAGATGCTTCTATTCTGCCCATAACATATATTGCTTTGCCAATTTACATCAGTTGTCTCAATAATATTGATGGAATCACCATCTTATATGCCAACTTGAATTATGAAGGTGGTAGAAGTAAGATGACAGATGTTGGTATTGCAAGTTTAGGGGGAATGTATTACAAGCTTCTGTATTTATTAGTTTGACGTACATAAGAATATGCTATAAATCAAAATTCAAATCCAATCTATTTGAGTGGTTACTGTTTTTTTTTATCAAACCTTTGCGCTTTTAGAAAACCTCCTTGTTGCTTCACTATGGTTATTGTGTTGGATTATATTTGTTGTTTCTGTTGGTTGCAGGGTCTGTTGATTTAACTTTACATTTGTTGTTTTCTTAAATATTAGGATAGCTTCTTGTGTTATGTTGAATGGGTATATTCTCGATTGGAAAACCTCCAACTTTCTTTCATTTTCGGTTTTTTTGGTGAAATTTTATGCCTTAGTGAGTAGGATCATTGTCTGATTATCTCCCAAAACCTTTATAACTTCAACACTCAAGTTATTGAAGTGTGGTCGTACGATCATCATGTTAGCTAGGATGGATTCCGAGTTTAAAGGTACATCCATTTTTAGTCGCTCTTCAGAATCAATTAGTTTTACGGTTTTTGGTCGGGTTTTCTTCAATTTGTGGTATGTTGAAGATGAGAAGTTGTTATCCCATAGTTTGGTGTCCATGGAGAACTCTGTAATTCTTTAGTTTTCTTTTAATGTATTCTCTCTAGTTTCCCAAAAAAAAGAAAAAAAAGCTATACTATTCCCACGAGTGAACGTATATATAGCTTCGTAGATCTGAAATTTGGACTTTTGCTTCAAGGGCAATCGACGTTACTGTGTAACAGTAATAGAATATATAAAAGCAATAAAATAATATAGAGGGCTTGTTTGGACGAAAATATTACCGAGGAAAGGGTAGGGAGAAATCAATTACCACTCCAAAGAGATGCCCATAGAAAGAATGAGAGATGGCATTTTCTTTCTCCTCCTGGGAAACAGAAAACAGTAGTTTCTAAAATTTCTTTAAAGAGGTTTTTGAAAGGAGAAAATGCATGGACGGCTAATCGTATTTAGAGTGGCAAAAGCAAAGAGTATTGTTAAAAAAGGTACAAGCTTTCTTGATGGATCTGTGCATTTAATCAAATGTACTGATTGTTTTGGCAAAGAGAGGGCTCAAACATCCATATTGCCTTTATTAAAACTGTCCCTTGCTGACTCGCTTCCACGTTTTCAACCATCCCCCAACTCGTGTAAAGTTCCACCTTTTTGTTTATTGAATTCAAGGTTAAGCAATCACACAAACAAAAATAAAAATGCTAATAAGAGCACACTAACCTGCACTGATACACCATTTTAGATACTTCAATTTTATTTATATTATATAATAATAATAACTAAAACAAATAATATGAACAAAATAAATGATTTTATTTCAAGTATTTTGATTTTTACTCTTTTATTAAACTTAAATATGAGATTTGGAAATTTACAAATTAATGTCATAGATAAGTCTTGAGCCTAGGATTTTGATGGAGCACACCTTCAGAGCTCAAACATTCAATAACTGCGCCACTCTTTTGTGAACGCTAATGAAGAGATGTCGCATAACTTTATTTGTATCTCAACACGTTCATCAAGCATAAATGACTTCACGATTACGAGAAATGAGATTATGAATTCAAATATTAGATATAACCGCGGTGAACTCAAAAAAGAAAGAGAAAACAAATTCGGTTGTAATTGTTAATGTGTGTGTGCCACATCACCACTTTAAATCCAGCTTTCCAGTTGATTGTGGGCTGTGAGTTGTGTGTTTCCTTTCTGCTTTCTCCTCCTCTCCATTACTATTTATTTGGCTTGTTCCCAAATCCTTCTTTATTAAGTCCTTACTCTCATTTAGTCATCTCCTCCCTGCTTTGCTTTCTCCCAATCCAATTACTTCTGATCTCCTAATTAACACAAATTTTTGTTGCCATATTTCTGGACTACCAAAGATGGGCGAAGAAAGTGTTAAGACGGTGAGTATATCCTTAGTTCATAATTTTGTTTTCTTTTGTGTTACCAAACATTGTACTTGTATGAAACCACTAAATGAATGCAGCATGAAGAACCAAAAGTAGAAGTGACAAAGGAGGAGGAACCCGAACCCGAACCCAAACCTTGTCCTCCTCATGCTATTGTTTTGTTTGTGGATCTGCATTGCACCGGCTGCGCAAAGAAGATCGAAAAGACTCTTATGAGAATCAGAGGTGCAGTCTTTCATAGTGAATTATTTTGTGAATCAATTCTAAATTATTAAAATAACAAATATATTGATATGACAGGAGTTGAAAGGGTGAGCATTGACATGGCCAAAAATGAAGTAAGCATTAAAGGAATAGTAGACCCAGAGGCTATTTGTGCCAAAATCACTAAGAAGACGAAGAGAGTAGCTAATGTGCTGTCCCAACTTGTCAACTCCCAGGTATCTAATCTACCTATCCTCCTTGTCTTATAACTTTTTTTTTTCTTACAATGACTTGGGAACTTGGAGCTTTGCTCTGCTAAAGTCGAAGGCAACTATGCCCGCCCCTAGGTCAGGCACCAGGAAACAACGTAAGAAACGGAGGTCAAATTTGAGGTCGCTTGAAAAATTAATTCTCACAACAGCCTGGAACCTGGGAGCACACCATCAAGACCCAGGTGCTCAACCATTGAGCCGCCCCTAGGGGTCGTCTATGCCTTATAACTATCACACACCAGTCAACATGTTATCTAATTTCTTATCAACTAATTTTAACTAAACTGAAGGTTGCTGGATATGGATCGACGGTTGTGGAATTGAATGTTAATATGCACTGCGAGGCATGTGCTTGCCAACTCAAGCAAAAGATACTCAAAATGAGAGGTAATAATTAAATTAAAAGGGATAAAACAAAAAGAAAAATACCCTTCTTTTCCCATTAATTAAGTGATTTATATATTTAAAAACTTTTCAGGAGTGCAAACAGCATCCACAGAATTGAGCACAGGCAAAGTGGTGGTAACAGGAACCATGGATGAGAATAAGCTAGTGGAATACGTGTATAGACGCACCAAAAAGCAAGCCAGAATAGTGCCACAGCCTGAACCAGCCCCTCAACAAGAAAACAAGCCTCCACCAGAAGAACCATCACCAGCACCCGAACCAAACAAAGACGACGATAAGACAAAGACAGAAGATGCAGCGACACTGCAAGAAACAGTAGAACCAAACAATAACAAGGAATTGGAACAACAACCAAACACCACCACTGCTGCTGCTGCTGCTGCTGCAGTGGAAGAGGCAGAACCAACGGCCGAGATGAAGCCAAGTAATGTGGAAATGAATGCGGCGGAAGGCGGAGAACCGACGATTATTATGGATGATCATGAGAACATGAAGAGGATGATGTACCAACATTACCAGTATCAGTATCAGCCGCTTTACGTGATGGAACGAATTCCTCCACCTCAGCTATTCAGCGATGAGAATCCTAACGCATGTTGCATCCTATAAACACTTTCCACACTAATATTGCTTACATACCTCATAAGACAGCGTTTTAATATCTTATGAAAGTCTTCTCTGTAATATATATTGATTTCTATAATTAATTACACCACCTGCTGCTTCTTCATCTTAATATTACTAATCAATTGAATATTCTTTTATCATAATTCCTCAGAAATAGTACTACTAGTAGCAGGAAAAGAAATGGATCTTAGAGAAAAGTATAATGAAAGTAGGATCTTGTAGTGGAGGCTGAGAAGTTGTTAAAGCAATAGTATATTATATTAGACAAACTTAGCTACAAAGAAAACAATATCCTCCACTGATTAATTAAAGCTGATCTCTACTTTTCCACACCATAAAGGAAAAAGTGGACACACCACGAACGCAAACTGGCTACCAAACCATGTAAAAAGCAAGTCTTAGGCCACCTATCATGCACGCCTACAAAGAACGAATAGACGGGACAGTTAGCCGTTACTAGCCATTAGAAGATCAAATTAGTTGGTGTTATTTTGTGATTATTTATATTCGGTATGTTTTTTATGTAATTTTGAAGATATTACTTGGGTAATATTTAGGGAGAGAGTCACCCTCTACGATTGGTGACAATTTGATGTTTTGTGGCAAATCTAATATCAATATAGTTTTTCTTGTTAAGTCTTAACATCAAGCTAACTCTTACCCAATATTTTCAAAGTGCTTGGCAAAGCTCAAGGTGAAGCTCCTTTTGATTGCTTCATAGTAAGAGGGGACAGAAAGAAGAAGCCCGTGAAGTGATACACAATATATACTATATTTAAAATCTAAATTGATATAAAAATTATATTCTCATCAAATTTCAAATTCTTATCGAATAATACTGAAAATTACAAATTAAAATAATAATAAACCAGATAAACTATGTTATTATTAGATATACAATACAAATAAAAATCAATATATTATTAGTATTAAAGTTAAAGTTAACCAAAAGTTTTAAAAAACTAAGATTCCACATCAAATAAGTAAAATAAAAAAACAATTAAACAAATAGCTTTTAAATAAAAATGTTGTCATGGTTGTTGTGCTTCTTCATAAGTTAATTCTAAGTTATTTTCACGAGTATTAAGTTATCTTATTAAAAATATTGATAATGCGCACGCCTTCACCTGAAGCGAAGACGACACAAGGCGCACAACGGCGAAGAAAGGTGAAGGCCAGATTGCCTTGGCTTCTTTAGACGTGCAATCCCTCAATGTGCATGACATGTGGCCAAGGCGATAGCCTTGAAAACACTTCTCTAGCCCCCGACTCATTTGTGTGCAAGAAATTTGATTGATGCATGGCCATGGCCAATTTGCAAATACTTTCCACAGATCCCTTTATTCAACAAAATCCTTATCCCTCTTGCCCATCTCAAACCTCTTATCCTCCATCTCATTCCTAATTCATTCACACATTTTAATATTTACTTTGGAATTGTCATCAAATTCTACGAAGGCATAAGACACAGGCCAACAACTAGTATATAGGATGGGCAAGTTCATAGCAGCTGCTGCAGCCACTTTTTCCAGGTTAGTTTTTTAATTTTTCTTTTACCACTTCAATAGAAAGAATATGAACCAAAGCAAAGGCCCAGTCATCCCAGGAGTTGCAGGCTATGGCAATAAAGATTTAAGAAAGTCAAGAATTGGAAGAACAAATTGTTCTGTATATTTCTGAAGAAGATGCTGGATGTTTTATACACTTCAATTTATAAACTTGTTTTGAGTTCAGATTTGTTCTTGGTTTATTGGGCTTTTGGGTCATATGATCTTCTGTGAGTTTTGAGGCTCTAAGTCAATATTCATCCCAACACATGCATTTGCATCTG
>JBBMEG010000022.1:7590063-7602375 GCA_037832605.1 Cyclanthera cordifolia
TGCCTGGCCTAGGGACGGGCGTGGTTACCCCGGGTATAGTGGAGCGAAGCTTCGATTTCCCGGTTTCAAAAAAAAATGAAGGATTTGGATGTCATGCAGAAAATTAAGGGTACAGAGATCTACACGGAAAGGAAAAATAAAAAGCTTCTCTTGTTACAAAAAGGCTACATTCAGAAGATTCGGCCTAGGTTTGACATGTCATCAGCAAAGCCTATAGATACCAACGTGTACTACCACTGTTCGTCTATCCTAAGATTTTGCACCTCAATCTAATGCTGAGAAGGAATACATGTCCCGTGTTCCTTATACTTGTGCAGTTAGAAGCTTGATGTATGCTATGGTTTGCACTAGGCCATATTATGAAATAAGATTTTATGACAGTATACTATATAAAGTCTCTTAAAACCCGTTCTCTCATAAAACCTTAGCCTCATTTGATCGACATTATGTATTCTCTTCATCTAATAAAATACTTCTTTCCTCGAGGATACAAGCCCAACAAGAAAGCGAAAGAAAGCAACTAAAAACATAAAAAGGGTGTTTGTGGCAAATGGATTGAGGAAAAAGGGAAGGAGGATGATTCTTATCCTCCTCATAACCACTTCTAATTCTTCTCATTACTACCTTTTATTCTCCTCATAACTATTTTTCACCTTCGTTATATTCATTAATTTATTTTCCCCTAATCATTCTCTAGACCCAAACAAAAATAGTCATTCTCCCCATAATCATTCTTCTTCCTATTCTCCCTTCAATTCTTATCCTCTCCATAATCATTATCATTCTCTCTACCTCAAAGTAAAACCAAACTTGATAACAAAAACTAGAAAATAGAAACCAAACTAAAGAAATCATGGGAAATAAACGAAACCAATACAACTAGTGAGAGATCCACCAAGTAACTCCATAATTCAACAAGACACCTACTTCAAAATCTGCCGACCTAGACCTTGCTTTGTTCAAGAAAAAAGACCACCGATAAACAACATCATTAGAACGATCTTGGCCCTCACAACAAACTCGAATCTCAAGATTTGATCCCCAAGGATCACCGAAAAGGAAATGCAACTAAAATATGCATGTAGACTTCCTGTTATCCAACTAGGTGAAAAGGCCACAGTCTCCTTGAATGGCCATGGTTTCATTCAGAAACTAAAGGGGTTTATAAATGCACTCAGAACTTGGAACCATGATAGTTATAGGCACCACAAAGCTAGATGCTTAATTTTGAAAGAGGAAATAGCAATTATTGATGACTGAGAGGTGTTTACTCCATTGTCTACTGGAGACCTTTCTATAACTAATAAAGCAAGGGCTGAATAGCTTACCATTTGTGTTCATTTCATCCCAAATAAGACCAATGCATCGTGTTACTGATTTTAGGCTGATAGCCTCCCCACTTTCTTATACAACAGCAGCTAGGGTTGAAAGAGTTTCAAGGCTCTAATACCATGTTGAATTATGTTAAATCACAAATCAATCTAAAGCTTAACCTGATGGGTTAGAGAAATTTTAAGTAGATCAACCAACGCTTTCTCTCACATATGGACTAGGAAATTTCAAAATGCCTATCAAGTGGAAATCAATTTTAATTGGGGATGAAATGACTCGATAAAGATTTGAACTTAGGATCTCCTACTCTGATATCATGAAGCTATGTATGAAGTATAATTTGTATTCTTTGTTATACATTCATGTGAGGTAACATATACACTTATACAAAATAATTTGAAACTAACCTCCCTAATAATATAGAATGTAAACTTAACCAATTAAGTTAGGGAAATACAGCAAGAAATACAAAGGATAGATCCTAACTAGCTTGACTTTCTATACGATACATAATATCATGAAGCAGAAAGTTTTAACACTTAAATCAAGACTGGAGGAGGCTGCGAAAAGAACTCATTTATAGAAATCTATGTTGCAACACTACCTTCAACCTATGAACTTTGTCAGACAGCACTAATGGCAACCTTGAGGAGGATACCTGTAAATTGAATTGCTAAAGCAAATGAGTGGACAGAGTATAACGAACTATATAGGTCTGTTCTTTTTAGTTTGAGCTTAAATCTTACAGGCGGTTCGTTGCACTCATCCATTGCATCTTTTTCTATAATTTCTACATCCCCACCATTTCTTACATAGCATTCAGATCCTGAATGGAGAAAAACTTTTCAGAAAATATTCCACTACAAAATCATAAATAGCAGGCAGTAGCTTTCATGCATGATGCAGCTCAGATCAAGGCTGAAGTAATTCAATGTTCTCTTCATTAGCCACTAGAGCTTCTATCATTAAAAGTTATCTATTATTCTTGCACTGCTTGCTCACCTTCTAACACGAAGCCTTCTTTAATTGTATCAGAATTGACCATCTTCTCTTTGGTCGAAGTGCAAATTTGTGACTTGGCCTGTTTTTTTGGAGACTTCATCTTCGATACTTTCCTTGATTTAGATTTTCCATCAATGAATATGTGACCTGCATTTTCATCCTTCTCTCTCCCTTGGGGAAGAGATGACGTAAGTTCTTCATGATGACTGCAATCCTCCTTTTTAAAACTGTTTTCAGGACATGACTCTGAATCCGATGATACCATCCAAACTGAGTGCTTTGTGTTCTAGTAAATGAAAATAAGATTCTTCCATCAGCAAATTACATTTTACTACAAAGAATTTAGACTTGAATATTAAAAGTTATCCCAACGATCTCGTATTTAAGTAGAACTATTAAAATAAATTAGACGAAGAATTCTAATATCCTACACACACTCACAAAAGTAAAAATCCAATAGTAAGAATTCAAAAGTAAAGTCTCTCACTTTATGGCCTGTACATTCCTCAAGTTTAACTTCCTTTGCCAGATTATGGTTTCCCTTGTCCCCTGCATTATAGCAATGAAACAGAAGAGTAATTGATCCAGAAATCACAAATATCTTCTTCTTTTTTTGGACAATAATCCAAGTACAATAGTTAAAAAATATGCATAAAATCATTAAAGTTTCTAGCTTATAATAATTAGAGTGACACAAACAGAATCGAAGGACTTTTGTAAATATGACTTCTCTCAAGCCTTAAATCTCATTTCCTCTCGTGTACCAGACAATGTTCCTACAAGATGAAAACTGAAACTAAGTTTAACTTTGATGTACCTTGAATCTGATCTGCGTCTAAATCTTGGGTGGTTTTATGTAAATATGGGTCCTTTTGATCAATTACATTGTCCATTGAAGAGCTACCATTCTTTGAAGATTCAGAATTAGAGGATAGGGTAATATCAGTCGGTGCCTATTCAACAGAATCAATTGTTCTTGGCATCAATTATCGCGAAAAATATAATAACTTTGAAAGTGGCATTTCATAGTACAGAAGCAGAACTGATATTACAGATGAAGCCGTTATTAAACAACTCAGCAACCACTTCTTCAAGATCCTAAACATGGTCGGAACATAATACAACAAACAATAGAAGGAAAACATGACTGGAAACTTGTAATTTAACCTTTAAACATGGTTAAAGTTGTACTTTTTTAAATTAAGTTTTGTTGTTTTTGTACAAAGAGTAAACCTACATGTTTGAGTTTCAGTTCATCTCAATGACACACTTGAGACCAATAAATAGAACCATTTATGAAAATGAAAAATACTTAATTTTTCAAATGCATAGAGTGAAAACTTCTGAGTTTAAGAAGAAGACCTTGAAGTCTATTCAATCTCAAAGAAATTTTCCTCTCTCACTGAAGTTAGTGGTTTGCATACCAAAGAAATTCCCCTAACGAAATTCTGAAGGTTGTGCTTGTGAAAGGCACTGTTTGCCAAAGGCTCGGTTGCTGTGGTTTGATGTGGAGCTTCAGTTGTTTGTTTTTGGTGGAGCAGAAGCCGAGGAGTATTGCTTGCTCGTTATTTGTTTTGGTTTCAACTTTGGTTTCCATTTACTCACTTGTCTCATATGAAGGTTCTGTTTTCAAGGAAGTTGGTGTTTTCTTTAGAGAAAAAGAAGATCCAAGCTTTTGACAGTTGTCTGGCCTCTCAGAGTTTCTAGGCTCTAGCTGCTTTGTTTTGGTGACTTTTGTTTAATGGGATTACGTTCGGCAAATTTTATCTATATTTTTCAAGCCAATCTTTTTGGAGGGGCTCAAATATGTTTTGTCTCGATGTCCCTTCTTTTGCAGTTAAGCCCTTTCTTCCAAAGGTCACATACGTGCAAATAGTTGGAGATTTAAGTGAGACAACAAGCTTACTATGTTTGTATTGTTACTAAAGGGTGTGAAGGTTCTAGTCGAGTACATCTGTCCAAAATAAGTTATTTAACATTTGAAATCTTGGAGGGTCTCGAGGTTTTGAGCATAATCATTTTGCATATGCTTTTTGTTATGGTTTCTTCATGAGATTGATTACGTCACAGTCACTCTAATACCAGAGGATCTAGGTTGCCCCCATTCATGTCGTTTGGGTGCTCAAAGAATTTGTTTCATTGATGGTTTCAGGATCGTCGTGGCGATTCCCTCAAGTTTGTAGTCCTCGCCTGTTCTCCAAATCTTTTAAGAGAAAAGATAACTTGAGTGTGTGAAGAAGATATTTTCTTATTTAGCTCGGCTTCCCATGGATTTTTTCCCGGCTTTAAGATGCTGACTTTTTCCTCTTAGTTTGTTTATTTACATTATTGTCTCTACTTTATTTTGCTGTCTTTTTCTCACTTCTATGAAAATTTGTAGCATCAATCAATATACTTGTTTCATGCATGAAACATTTAATAAAAAGTTTGGTTTCTTGTTCAAAAAAATGTATTTATATATACACATATATGAACTTTCCTCTCCCTCTAAGACAACTGTTCATATCACTTTTCGAAAAATGACTATGATAGCTCTCACAACATCAAATAAGCTCATATATGTGTGAAAGCATGAAAAACTCAGGTGCACGTGAACGTAGTGTTCTGAAATAGTGTGAAAATCATCAAGCAGAAAAAATTACCCGGAAAGATCGCATCCAATCAGGAGATTGCTCTCGCGAACTGCTCATTGTGACTTCCGTGCGAATTCAAGTCTTTCGGTCTTTCCACAGTACTATGCCGCTGCAAAATAATATCTTGAATTGGAGAACCATGCCTCTCACTCCGTTAATGAAAAACGAAGCTTTTCCCCAATACTCACATCAAATCTAGATGCAAGAAACTACCATGGAGGGGCCTTAGTGGTCAAGAAGGGCCTTGGGATGCTTAAGATGATGGGTTCAATCCATTGTGGCCACCTACCTAGAAATTAATTTCCTATGAGTTCCTTAACATCCAAATATTGTAGGGTCAGGTGGTATGTCATGTGACAATAGTCGAGGTGCGCGCAAGCTGGCCTGGACAGTCACGGATAACAAAAAAAAATCTAGATGCAAGAACAATAATACATTTACTTGTTGTCCATGAAGCACAGACAGAAATAAGGGACACATACAAACACGAC
Source organism: Cyclanthera cordifolia (assembly GCA_037832605.1). Lineage (NCBI taxonomy): Eukaryota > Viridiplantae > Streptophyta > Magnoliopsida > Cucurbitales > Cucurbitaceae > Cyclanthera > Cyclanthera cordifolia. The sequence continues at coordinate 7,595,522 of JBBMEG010000022.1, forward strand.
AAGGCACCGCAATATACCGTTTTCTTAAAATTCAGGACACGGATACGTTGGATATTTTTTCAATGAAGACGAATTTTTTCATGAATGAGAGATAATTTTTCGCATCTCATACTACTAAACAGTAATTAGCATACATCGCAATAGTATGACAAAGCAACATATTATAAACAAATATTCATATTAACATCATTCATACATGCTCTTCAAAACAACAATAGTAGTCTAACTAACATGTTGCACCACAACAAGTTATCATATATCATCACAAAGCATAACATAACATAGTTCACATTCGATATAACCAGATCATCTAACAATCCTAAATATCCACATATTAAGTCAGGCATACTTGCATACAAGAATCAATCTCAACATATGTTCATAGGAAGGTAAGACAAAACAGTGTACAAAGTCCACACAACCCACGGTAAGAATCCTTACCTGGATATGATCAGAATACGCTCCTAGTAAGTCCAATAAAGTGTCTTAACGACCTAAACAATTAAACATACAAAACAGATGAATTAGACCTCAATTCGCTTAACGAACCTCAAAAACGGACTCAAGACATCAATTTTACATAAGGAAAAACGAGCTTCAGGACCCGAGACTTGGTCAAACTAGGTTGACCCGGTAAATGCCAGCCAATGCTGGTCAACCCAATCCACAAGGTTTTCGGGCGGTCAAGGACGATCAAGGTTCATTATTCATGAATAGGTTAAGACTAAATTAGACATAATACTTAATTTGATCTCACTTTACTAATTATGAGTCACACTTACATGGATTTTAATATTAACACATGAGATGCCATTATATTTATCAATTTTAATAAAGTAAAAACCATAATCTCTAAGGGGGTGATTGGATTTTAGAGTTGATAAGGGGAGAGGGGAGGAAATGGAGGAAGAAGAGGAAATTGAGTAAATTGGAGATATGAAATATTTGTTAGGGAATTGGTGTTATAGAGAGGAGAAATTGTACAAAAATGTATGGGCTTTGTGTTTTAAGAGAGAAGATGTTTATTTTAGATTAAATTTAATATAAAGTTTGATTGGGATTTGTATTTTATGAGAGAAGGTGTTTATTTTAAATTAAATTTGATATAAAATTTGATTTGACGTTTGATGGGATGTTGGAGAAAAATTGAGGAGAGATTGAGAAAGAGGAGAGAGGTTATGATGAATTAAAAACAAACAAATGTTTGCTCTCCACTATTTCCTCTCCCCTACCTCTCCCCTAAATCCAATCATCACCTAAAAGGTTACATGATCACATCGCCTTAAAATATATTCATTATATTAATCATCACAATCAATATCTCTTCCACTCAATAATTGTTTATTCCAAGCCTTATTTAAAATAAATATTTATTGTAAATTATAAATTTAGTTTTTATGGTTTGATGAAAGCTAAAATTTAGTCTATGTGGTTTAAAAATCTAGAGTTTAGTCCTTATGGTCCGGAGAAATCTACAATTTAGTCCTATAGTTTAAAAAAATTATAATTTAGTCCCTGAGGTTGGTTCGTAATTGTTGGTGAATTATGTGTTTTTTGTCCAATCAATTACTTATATCACACCCTCATCATTAAACACAAAAATAACTAACTTCTACGTATTTTAAGTCGAGTTGCTTTATAAAAAGAAGATATCAATGAACTTCTATGAAATGGTTTCACGGGATTTAGCCAACGGGGACTACTTTTTAGGGTTTATCAAACCTTATTTTATTTCTTCAAACAACAGGGACTAAATTTTATATTTCTTCAAAATCATAGGGACTAAATTTTATATTTCTTCAAAACCATATGGACTAAAGTTTAGATTTTCAAATCATAGGAACTAAACTTTAACTTTCGTGAAAACATAGGGATTAAATTTATAATTTAACCAAATATTTATTAATAAAGTCAATTAATCACATGATCCCACATTGCCATCGCTTTCAATTACCTTCTCTTTCTTAATTTTAATCCTCAAAACCTTCCACTCAAAAGCCTCCAATAACGGAGTTACAAGGATAACTCACCAAACAAAACCGGTGGCGACGGACGTCGAGGGGAGACAACTCGCGGACAACGACGGACCCACGTCGGCGGTCTGGTCTGCGTCGGACGGCTTTTAGCGGCTGGATCACACAGGCTGCTCACCCAGCAGCGGCGTAGATGGGCGAACGGTCTTCTCGTCTGGCAGCGTGAGGTGGTTCGCTTCGGTCCGATATAGAGCTTGGGAGGGAAGCGGCGGCAAAATCACGGCGAGGGGAGCGTGAATCAACTCGCGACGGTCTGCTCTTCGCGGCTACTGGCGCGGCTTCGTGGTGGTGAGCAGCAGCGAGTGAGCCTTGCTGCGTCCCCTTCCGGCGAGACGACCTTCACGTCGGCGAGCGGCGGCTAGCAGTGTACCGGCGAGGGTGGGATTCGCGAACAGTAAGAAAAGGAAGGGGGTACGTCGGGGAAAAATAAGAAGGGAGAAAGAAGGTGTTGGGCGGCGTGAGATTCAAGGTAGGTTTTTTTTTCCTTTTCAATTATTTCTATTGCTTAATAAGTTTTCAAATATGTGAGTATATAATAAGGTACAAAGTCGGTCCGGGCGGGCATGATCACCATTGTTTGTACCGCAATTTAAAATTAATTTATTAAATATTCTTAAAAAAACTAAACAAAAAATATTTTAATTGTCATCATTATTAATTTTAAATACTATTAATAATTATATTTAAACAAACTTTTGGACATAATCATTATTAATCATTACTTTTAAATACTCAAAATAATTCTACATTCTAAATATTAATTTTAAATATTTTTAAACCTTACGGATTTTCCATAGCAATCATTACTTCTAAATTGTCAAAATAAATTTTATTCTAAATATTTTTGAAATCTCAATCCAAACATCCCTAAAATCCAAATTACTTTACCAAATAATAATCATAACTAAATTTACTTTAATCAATTTTATTTAATTAAACAATTCATCGTCTGATTATTATCTGACTTCTCAAAGTAACCACAACCTAATTAATTACTCATCTAATAATCTTATTGACTAATAACTTAATTATTACTTTATTGAATATTAATTAATAATTCTAAATATTTGAAGTGTATAGAATTCCTAGAAAATTATAGGTGGTTACAACTAAGCTTTCAAGCAAGTTCACCGAATACGACTTCAAAAATCTCGACCCAACCATCACAAGTGGAATCACGAATCACCCAACCGATCCTCCCACTATCAGAGCCAACTTTCAAGAAGCATAACATTTTATTTTTATAACTTTTTATTTTAAATTGAGATAAGTACGAAAATTGAGAAATATCTTGGCCTTTACATTTTTTTAATATTTTACTTTTTAAAATTGGTTTTTTCTCTTTTCATTACAAATTTAAGAAAAATTCCAACTTGGTCCTCCTTCAATTCTCACAAGGTGATTTATATGATCGAACACGTGATGTGATATTAAACTGTGTTACTATCAAACAATAAAACTAATGAGTCATTGACTCTTCCGTCTTACTAACTATTTTTATCATCATAAACACAAGTAATCATTTTTGCGTAGTAATTTATTTAATCTGAAAATATAAAATAATAACTTTCTCTATATCATTATATGCTACTTAAATTGAATCACATTTTGTTATTATATATCTCATCAATAAAAATAAAATAAAAACAGAACGTGGCCAAAATTGAGTCACCGTCAATTTCTATTTTTTAGACATGACCTAAACATTTGTTTTTCATTCAAAATACAAAATAATTATTCTACTTCTAATTATTGTACTTTGTATTTCACTCAAATCAATCTTATTTGCCTTTCCAAACTTTTGCCCATTCAAAGTATTTTGTATTATGGGCCAACGAGGCTCCTAACTGATTATTTTGTATTTGATAAGGGAAATAGTAGAATATGTCTAATTTTCACCAAATAATTGTCGTGTATCACTATTTATTGTAGTCATTTAAATTAACTACTAAATTGAAATAAGGAGCCGTGAGAAAATTATTTATTTTCTAGACTACCCAATGTCCCCTCTTTTAATTATAAAATATTTATAAAAAATAAAACCCAGCATTACTAAATTCAAGCCAATAACTTTCAATTTTTGAATTCCAAACAAACATCCCTATTTTGCTACCTAATTTTCCTTTTTTTTTATAAATAATAATGAAAATTTCCTTCAACGCTTTTAGGTCGTATTTATTGTAAAAATAAAAGTAAGTTGTTTCGGTAGGTGGTTGAACGTTCTCCCTCGTTCATAGTACGGGCACAAAGGGGAAATGAGGGGATTTGTGCTCAATGAGGAGAATAGAGCGTATGCCAATGTGGACGAAAGGGGAATTGTATTGTACAAGGGATATGCCTTTAGAGATGTCCACTTGTTGGGGGCGGGGAAGCTCCCACTGTCAAAGTTAATCCTGGTTCGATTTTTTATGCGGGGATAGTATTTCTTACGGAGATGATTTTTTTTTTTTTTTTTTTTATAATAAATTTAAATAATTAAATATTTTTAGAGAATATCTATAAAGCTTCGATTATATTGTGAATTTGTAAAAAAAAAAAATATTGTATGTAATTTTACCACCATATATATATTATACGAAAATAAATGAATAAATATAATATTTTAAAAAATAAAAATTATTCAGGGCGGGGACCGGGGATATATTATACTTCATTCCCCGCCTAACAAGGGATTCCCCACCCCCTAAGACCTAGCCCCACAGGGAAAATGGGCATCTTTATATGCCTTCAATGTCCTCTCCTTAAACCAAAAAAAAAAAACACAAAGATGGATTTCGTTTCATTTTCCGTCTCTACCGACTTATTCTAAAAGATAGACGAAGGTGTTGAACAACGGGCGAAGAAAACATAATTTCATTATATAATTTAAAAAGTATAATATTCAAATTACAACATTGCACAGATCAATATTGCCAATGAAGTTGTCATAAATTGACTTATTTTGTCAATTGAAGCAAGTCATCAATTGGATGGGCGATCCAAGGTTTCTCGCATATCACTCTATAAGGACTGTGCTGAGAGAAGCAAAGTTATACACTTGAAGGATAATCATGATGTTTAGTGGATGTACACAGATTCGTAAGTGGTTTGTACCACAATTGTTGTATTTTGGTCGAATATGTTCAGGTATCTTCATGTACGTACACGGTACATGCATCTCATCGACAAGTTATGCTGGTTGTAGGATTTGTCTTACCAAAGAATGATGATTTGTAGGAGAATATATGCAAACTAGCGTTGGTTATAAGCTTCCAATTTTAAGTCATTAAAGTCAGACAAAAAGCAACTTGCAGCATGTCGTGTGCATGACACTAGCAATTGGTATATTCGTGCATTTATATACAGTGCAGTAATTTATTGGTGGTTAGAAAGTTCGTTGACAGTTACATATGTCCAATTGATGTCATTGACGATGACTACAAACAGGTCACACCGCTAATTGTATCTGATTATGCAGAATGTGTTATCCACTCCAATAACTGGTTATCTTGCACCCCCGATAATGTAATAAAATATGCAAATGCAAAGGCCTGATTCATACAAGGGTCTCATCTAGGCATTTACCTTAGATGCATAAGTAAATCGATCATTAACACTGCATAAATGTTGAACAATGCATTTTATTAAAGGAAACCATGACAAGTTCATAAATGTCATGTAAAATATGTTACCTAGTTCAGAACATGGAAATAGTAATAAAGTCCAAAACACGTGTCTAAGTAAGTAAGAACAATGTGATATGAGAAATAAGTAAATAAATTTAAATGGCACAACATGTCCATGATTCATCCAACTCCTAATCATCCACCTCTATGAAGTTTGTGCGTACCCGTGGAAATCCACAAAAGAAAAAAGTGAATTATTAAACTTAGTAAGGATATCTAGCTCATAATCAATATAGGCATGAATATGATTAACATCAATAATAGTGCATTAATAAGTATAAATAATCAATGAATATGATTGTTGGGGTAACATTTAAGCGGCTCTTACATGCCCAAACTTATGATAATAAAGATGGATTGCTTAGTATCATATATGATTAGATTACATGTCACTTCTTATAATGAAGTAGATGATATGCATGTGTATCACATATTAGGGTGACTACCTGACAGGTTTTATAATGAAGCATATAACGTATCTGAGTATCATATAAGAATGATTACGTTCCAGGTTTTATGGTAAATAACGATGAATGCTCGGTATCACATGTAATCGGATTACCTGTCATGTTTCATGATAATTGATTAAAAGTAAGGCATAACAAAGCAACATGCCAGCAAAGCATAACTATATAATGTATTCGCATGACAGTGTTAGCTATTTGGCATTTAAGCCCTAATTAATTAATTAATTAATATTTTGATGATAAAACTTGATCTTGATTACTAATAATTTTATTGTTTCAAGACATCCAAAATATAGTGCTCGAAGCAATGATTCCAATGCAATTTGAATTACTCAAATCATAGTTAAGATGAAGAAGTTATGGTCAAAACAAGTTTGAACGAGGAATACTTGAGATGATGACGTGGCAGCTAAGTCAACATCGTATACCATTTTAAGATTGACATGTGGAGTCTTCGATGAGTGATACACGGCGGGCTTTCGACTGATTTTAATATTATTAAATAAAATCAATACTTTTCAAATTCAAATTTAAATTCTAAAGTTGTCATATTAGTTTTAGAATATAATTCATATTTATTACTTCCTTTAAAATTGATTTTTAAATTCAAAAGTTATGAGATTTGAAACATTAAGTAATATTTATTATTTCCTTCACATCGGTTTTCAAATCTAAAATTCAAATTCAAA